>CM060900.1:251534720-251537220 GCA_030762935.1 Hymenopus coronatus | reverse complement strand
TGGAGGGATACCATCGGGTCCCGCAGCTTTTCCTGATTTAATTCGTTTACCTGCTTCTTTTATTTCGTCTTGCTGACATAAGGGTATTTCTTCTTTATTATTGCTAATCTCTGGCCATACATTTGTTTTATGTGCCGGGAACAGTGTTTTAGCAATATTTAATTGCTGTTCATCTGTAAGTTTTATTGATGTATTAGATCCTATCTTACCCGTTACTATTTTGTATCCTTTACCCCATGGATCAGTATCCACCTCATTGCATAGCTTTTCCAATGAATCTTTTTTTGCTGTTTTTATAGCTCTTTTAAGAGCATTTCGGCTTTCTCGATATTGATTTTGTATCTCCATCTTTTCACATTCTGCGATGTTGCTTCTTCGGTTTATCCTCGTAACCTTTCTGCGTGCTGCAGTACACTGCTTCCTTAATTGGGCAATTGTTTCATTCCACCAATATGCCGGTTTATGTTTGCGGAAACCATATAATTTTCTTTTAAACGCATAATTACATGCTCTTTCTAATATCTGGTCTAATTGAACTGATTGATTTTTATATTCTTTACATCCAACTTTCTGCTGTATCTTTTCAAGCATTAATTCTTTATTTTCTTCTTTATATATCCATCCTTTTCTTTGGCTATTTATTTTCGGTAACACCACAGGAGTTTGACTATGTAATTCTATATAAATGTTTTTATGGTAACTTAAGTTTTCTTCATCATCTACGTACCATTTATTTATTAACTTGCCTATTTCTTGTGAACAAATTGTAATATCTATATATGAGTATTCATCATTTCTTTCGAATGTTGGTGTTTTTCCATCATTTAGTATATTGTAATCTTTTTCATTTATCCATTCAACCAGTATCCTACCCTTTTTATCTTCAACTGGTGATCCCCAGCAATATGCTTTAGCATTGAAATCTCCGCCTATCAATATCTTTTTACGTTTCTCTCGATGTTGGTCAACACTATATCCTATTTCATATAGGAATTGCTGTAAGTCTTCTTCTTTGTCTGTAGGTGAAATATAGCAAGAATAAATTATCATCTCACCCGTTTCCATCCATGCATATCCATTTTCAGCTCTCTGTGACCTAGGTCCATGTGCAGGTATATAGATAGCAGCATCATTTCTTTCATCCTTTATCCATCTTGGGTTAGATTTTATCATATTCCTATTTGGTTCCGCTATTACTGCTAGATCTATGCAGTGTACATTGCATTTGTGTATAAGAAGATCCATTGCTCGTTTGCTTCTATCAAGATTTACTTGAATTATTTTCGTGCTTGGTTCGTAAATACACTCATTTTCTCCCTCTCATGCGCTTTCACAAGTCTTCTGTATTCAGGACATCTCATTGATTCTGCTTTATGCTCACTGGATTAGCATAGATAACATTAATAGGGTTTTTACATTCCTTTGATTTGTGGCCTATTTCGCCACAACTATAACACATTTGTGCTATTTGTTCGCCTTCATTAGGGCAGTCCCTTGCTATATGCCCCACCTTGTAACATTTATAGCAACGTTTTAAAACATTTACGGGCTTCACTCTCCACCTATCCCATCCATTTCCTATTCTTCTTTTATTTATCATCCTATTTGCTGCTTCCGTGCTGATGGTTGCAAACGCGTACTTTACTCCTTGTGTGTTCACCTTTTCTGCCAATTTAAGCTGTGAAATCTCTTCATTTTTATTTAATTCTTGTTTTAAAACAGCCTTAATTTTATCTTCTCGCACAATCTCATCTATGTCCAGGATCATGACTGTTTGATTTGCGGTCTTCAGTTGAACCTCTGCTACGTTTTCCAGTTTAGTGGTTAACAGCTGCTTGAAAGCTTGTCTATCACTTGTATTTTTCCCTTTTATTTTCAACTGTACATTTCCATCACTGTTTTTGTTTTTTTGATTTATGATTACCCCACTGGGTAATATTCTTTATAATCTCAGCATACGCCATCTCTCCAATAGGTTTCAGTATTATCGTGTCTTGGTTTTTAAGTTTTCTTTTCCCCACCTCATTTCCATCTTCCTTTATCTTGTTTTGTTTAACTTTGGTGGTGTACATTGGTATTTCGTAATCCATTTTCCTACCAAAATATTCCAGGACTTTTCTTACGCATCCTTCTGACTCTTGCTCTGTAGTTATGCATGAGGTTTTTATTCTTCCTTTTTTCCTAGCCATGTTTAGGATCTTTTCTATATTAATCATCAGATTAACTTTATCTACGCTTGAGTTTCCACAATTTTCTGTGCCTATAATATAGATATATCTCTTATTCATACTGATCTCTAAGTCATCCCCCAAAGTCTCGTTTGTTATCATATTAGTGACCATCTTCCCTGCGCTTAGGTTACCTTCTTCTAGCGCTTTTCGAATTTGTGGATTTGTATACAGGATACTTTCCATTATCTTCCCTTCTCTGTAATCTTTTCCTGTGGTGACTATGATTAAATCTTCATACTTACTCTTTAAGGCTTCACCGCTTATCACTT
>CM060900.1:251527220-251529720 GCA_030762935.1 Hymenopus coronatus | reverse complement strand
ACCAGACACACATGCTCCACTGTACCTGGAATGCAGCTTCTCTCATCCAGTGAGGATTGCCTATACTCCAGTAGTGCATATTATGGCGGTTAACAGTTCCGTTAATGTGGGATGTGGCTTTATCACTGAAGAGAACGCTTCCCAAAAACTCCGCATCCATTTGCGCTCGCTGCTGTAGTCAGTGTGCCTACATCACTCGCGCTTGAAAGTCGCGTCCGAGGAGAGCCTTGTGTAGTTGTAGATGGTACTGATGATATTTATTGCGGTACAGTATGAGCATCACTGAGGACTGGCTTATGTTTAGATCTTGTGCTATGGTTCTTGAACTGGTATGTGGATTGTTGCGTTTCGCACATCTTCATTGCCTCCAGAGGTTTCTGGAGCATCGCCAGCATCTTCCAATTGATCCTGTTTCACGATCAACACTTCGCTAAGTGTCTGCAGTAGGTGTCTTCCTTCCTGGAAATCGTTCTTCTTACAGGTGCTTTGCTGCAAGTATATTACACCTTGTTTCGCCATAGATTAACAGCATGTCAACATACTCGTCATTTGTATACTTTATGACAGCAGCCGTTTCTCATAGAACTGTTTCAAATACTGAGTAGATAACGCAGAGTTTATTACGCTAAATATCGACGCAAGCGCAAATACCAAAAGACACTTTGCATGTGTGAAGTGTTTTAAACTTGGTTGAATGGGTCAAGCATACCGATATAATACATTACCCACTAAGAACTACCTATAAATTATCCATCTGCCTGTGGAAAATATGAGGATTATTTTATTTTGTACACACGCATAACGTTATCAAAATATTATTTGTATCATAATATAAAATTATATGCCCAAAGAGATATCACAAAGTGTAACAAAATTTTTGTACTTAACATGAAGGATTTGAACTAACAAAAAATGGGGTTGCACAGATGTAAACCGCCATGATAATATCCTTCGGCCAATGCCACCTTGGGCATTGAGGGTCCTATACCAATTAATAATCGCAGAACTCAAATCCCCCACCTCAAATCTTTACACGTTTTTACAGCTATATTACAGCGCTTGGTGCATCTTTTGGTAATCTTAACTTAAATAAACTTCATTAGCCATTATAACTACTGTATGAGCTGAAATATGCCATAGTTTGTGACATAAGTGAAATTATCCACCTAATACCTAGCAGCTTTTGACAAGGCTGAATAGCGAACATTTATTGGCTAACGGCGTAAATCCAATTGGCCGCATTGCGTAGATCAACTATTTTGTTTTTAAATGGTTTTGTCAAGCATGTTATGGATTGTTCCTTCCGGGGCATTTTCAGAGGTGTGTGAACGTATGCTAAGGAATACAAATTTGTAAAATCGGCTAAATGTGCTACTGCAGCTGCCATACATATCGATTGCGGTTTGTCCAGAAAACACTTATGCACTGAGTTATCTATCCCTCTTCTATTGAGCGTTATGCAAATCATCCAATAGAAGGCATTCAGCAGGTTGTATAAATTCCAAAATAAATACGGGCAGGTGACTCACCTGGTACACTCGCGCAACCTCTCAAGATTCGCCAAAGCCATTTACTCCGTATGTTTTGTAATCATAACTAGGGGATAGACTTCTATGGCTTGTCATATTGTTCTGCTCACAATTTTTAGTCATTTAAAGTAATATAAATACGCTTCATAGCAGTCCGATAAAAATAAAATGGTTTTTATCAGGTACATAAATGCATATTTTGATGTTTTAATATTACATGTCATTCTGATTACACATATCAATTAAATGTCATATTCAAAATCTTCTCGGGCTTCTAGCCAGGTAAAAACTTGGCTTGACACCAACGTTTCGAAGAAGTGCATCTTCCTCGTCTTCAGGGTGAACTGAAACGTTGTTGTCAAGCCAAGTTTTTACCTGGCTAGAAGCCCGAGAAGATTTTGAATTAACACGTAGCCAGGAAAGCTTTAGTTCTTATTTTAAATGTCATATGTTGGGAGACTTTAATGAACTAACTTTATAATTACCCTAATAAGATGAATTTAGATTTAAATATGTTTAGGGATAATATATAGCTATATGCTCTTGGGAATCGCTGTATAAGTTCATTTTCAGGATGATTTAAAATACCGCAGGTAAAAATAGAATAAATAGAATCAAGCAGCAGGTAGAATCTAGCTCAGTCCTTAATAATAAAACAAGAACAAAGGTAGGCAGGCTGGCTGGAGGGATGTTTCGCTAAATTGTCTTACCTTTTCTCACTTACCCTATTCCCTTCAAAGCCTTTAAAGACTGGTCATTCATTGTATTTGCATTCTCAGGCCAAATTTCACTAACCGTCTTCAAAGCATTTGAGGCTTCGACCAGATATTAACACCAGCTAATATTCTCCACTTGCACCTAACCCGACCGTAGCTCCTTGTGAAACCAACCAATGAGACAGCATCCCACAGTCAGCCGTTCGCTCCTTTAATGACTTCCAGCAACCCATGCTCCTTCGTGCCATGATTCAA
>CM060900.1:251504720-251522220 GCA_030762935.1 Hymenopus coronatus | reverse complement strand
GCGCACTGTTATAGTCTACCAATTCAATACCATCTTGTGCATTACACATCAGCAAATAGTGATTGTTATGCTGCCATTTAAGGATATTCTAAGACTTTTATTTCTACCTCACTTTATCTCCGTTTTTTTATAGTTTACTGTTTCGAAATACATGTTATTTGCATAAAAATATCAAACATGGACATATAAAATGATAAAGGTTTTTAATTTTATGGCATCTTCATTGTTTACTTCTGAAAAAATTGCATTCAGAATGTTTTAAAACAGCCAATATTGAACGACGTGCCGCACTATGTGTTGCGCTATTCCGTTGTGTTGCTTTAACCTAGTGTGTTTTTGTTTCCATCACACATTTTGATTTCTATTTAATGGCTCTCTTACAGACTCTTTCATTCGTATCCTTTTATTACACACCACTGTTTCTAAATATCTGGTAGCCCTAGCTATTTCATTTGTTCCCTTTTAACACTAATTTTTCTTGAATAATCTAACGGTTTTTTTTTTTTTTATATATTTGTGTTTCCTCTAGGTTTGCAAGCATTTTGTCTCTTCAAATCGTCTCCCTCCATCACTATAAATATTTACGTAAAATACAAAGTAAACAAGTTGCATTAACACGTTTCAGTGTTCCACAGCTATAAATAAGTCCTTGCAGGCTTATGTTAACTTTTACCGTGGCACGCTCTCTGCTTGCGGTGTGCCCACCCTTGATGGAAAATTGTTATGGACAATGACAGCTAGAAGTTAAAGGATTTCGGCTTGTTTTTAAATCTTTCTTCAACCTTTGTTAACATTTTCTCTCGGTTGGTCCTTTTGTAACAAAAAATGTTTTCCTTGTCTCACCTTTCTACTCCATAGGTGTAGAAATTTCGGTAAATCTTTGATTTAAAGAAATTATAACTCTCATTTTATTAAGGATAGAGATTTTAAACTAGACATATAGTAGCATTCTATAGTTAAGTATATAGTTTACTATAGCTAAGAAAAAATATTGTTGCGTTCTACTTTTAGTGTAAAGCATAAGCATAGAAGCAACAACTATAGGAATTTTACTGAAAAACATGTTTTTTTTTTTTTAGAAATGTGGGCTCACGGAAATCTAAAAGCATCTAAAAATTATATAATCTGATAGAGGAACAAATACTGCATAGGATAATATGTTGAAGGCCGAAAATTATAACAGTTGAATATTTACATCATGTCATTAAGCAAGGTGGCGACAGCGGGAGAGTATAAAAGGATGAAACTAATGGAAACATGCATGCATTAGGTAGAGACAGTGATATCCCATTTAACTCTATACTGTTCTTTAAGGTTGAAACAGTTTATAGATACAAAGGAATAGTGAGTCAAATGTTTTAGAACTGGCCGCTATATGCTAGCCTTAAAATTACAACTGCCTTTATTCGTAGCTCAGTCAGTAGAGTGTCTGTCCTCTGTGCGATGGATCCCTAGTTCGATTCTCACTAGGGGGTGTAAATTATTCTCTAGCTCCAGTCTAGAAGTGTGAATGTGTAAGTTGAAACTTAAAGTTAAAAACCCAAAAATACTAAACTAAAAGAGTGAACACCTTTGCCATGGGCAATTAGTGTTCCAAAGTCAAATGCCGCCAATATGACCTAGATGTTAAAGGCGGCATACAAATGGGACAAGCATACCCTTTCCATTTCAGCGCCAAAAACAACTGAACAATGAGAAGCATCTAAAGGATGATTTTAATGCTGAACAATTAAACATATTAATAACAGATATCTCGGAAATGTCCAAATGCCTCCAAAAAGTTTATTTCAAATACATTGTATGGCTTAAAGAGATCCACATTGTCTGTGTAGTACGTTATCGTATATCCCTTAAGGTTAACCAGTAATACAAGAATATATACATTTTCTTTCGAATGAATAGGACTTCATAAATTATTCTCAGAAAATGCAAGCTATACATGTTATTTGTCATATAAATATCTTTAATATATGGCATTTTAATGAACGTTGTTAGGATAGGATAGTATACGGACGGAGGAGATGCGGCATCGAACCTTAGGTTATTGTATACCTTACGAGGGAGTGCCTCCGCTAGGGAGGGATGAAGTGAGAGGAAACACCGAGCTGCCGGAACTAGGAGCGACGGCACAACAATGTCAAGAGTCCCTACAGTTTCCAGATTAAAGCACCACGACAGTTGGATGGGCAGACCGGGGCCACCACCCACTATAGGGTCTAACGCCCCCGCCAGGAGCGGACCTTATCCCAGTAACCAGCCGAAGTCGAGGGACGGAGATATTCACTTTGGGTATCCTTTTCCCCTGCCACGCCGCGCCGAGCATCGTTTCCAACACTTGCAACCCTGAAAGAAATCACATGAGGAATGAATTAAATTACAATGGAAATGATATGGAGGGACAAGAAATCCGGGGGATGAAAGAAACCTATCCAGCATTCGCCCGGTGATCCGGGTAAACCTCCGAAAAAAAGCAGTAAGGGCCGTTTTATGAAAAAATTTGCTTTTAAATCTCCCAAAATCTTATAACATATCCTAGATATGTTACTGAAAGTTCACGGCATTCCTTAAATATCTATCTGAGCTTCACTGAACAACCCTAATTTTTATCAACAGGTTAGCTGTTTCAATAAGGAAACTCGTTTCTGCCAATTTATATGAATTGAATATCGAATGTCAGTTTAGTGAAGTAAAACTAGCACTGAAGTTGTTCTGCTAGTATTACTTCTGAAGATAGTGAGAATAACTCATTGTCAAAAAAAAATTGTCACAGGCATTTGATCACAAAAAGCTGATTTTTTATACTTAATACAAACCGAGCGAGATGTCGCCGGAATAACGCGTGCTAATGTCATTCGGGAGAACCCGGGTTTGATTCCCGTTGGGACAACCACTCTGATGGTTGTGGATGGTTCCCCTTGTACTACGAATTGCCTGTCCATCATAATCTTACATTTATTTCACCTCATCCGTTTTAGGGATGTAGGACCAAGTGACGTGGGTTTGTATGTTGTCGCAGGATGGTAAAATGTTAGCATTGGAAAGGTTTTTCCCTGTGAATCTGCGGAACCTTCCTGGAAGCTATTGTTCAAACCTGACACCCCCGGATTGCGGAATGCTAAGGCAGAGCTAGCGCACATCGTCGTCCAAATCTGACTGCCCTTCGGCTCTCTCTTTCATCTTGTCCTCCCAGGTGTCACACTGGAACAACAATAAAGGGCCTATGCGTAATACTGTGCTCCAGTTATTCGATGCCCTTCATCTGACTACTCCTAAATCTTATATAGACAACATAAAACTGAAATCATCCTCATTTGGAGATTGCATCACTTTATGCATTGTTTTAGAACATTCGGAAGACCTTGACGTTATCTCCTAGGTTCCGGTTAAAAGAAAAAACAACAAATAAAATCACACGTTTAATGAGTAAGACTTCAATGTTGTGTTATATAAGAAACCAAAACTTGTATGTCCAAATATAACATAATTATGTTTTTGACTGCAGCATATAGTGTACAGCTACCCTTTATTTTTACACACAAGCGAAAACATATGCATGCAAGCAAGGATCACCGTATACAGAAGTCAGACACCGAAGCGACCAAGTTTCTCTAAGTCAACTTCTGTTACACAGCTCCAATTTGCAACATATTCACACGAAGCTACTGCATGCATTACCATTTTACGTCAATTAATGTTTTTTTTCTAAAAGTCTAGCATCTTCGGAGGTGGAATCTTAAGCTTTCTGTGCTCGATGCCTAAACCCAAGCTAAATGTTGGCCCCTGGAAAATAAATATGGACTTTCATTTTTGCTTTCTCTACTACTGATTAATAATAGATAACGAAAATGATGCATTCCACCCAAAAATTCAGAAATGCATGTTTTGAGTTAGATTTAATCATAGCAGATATATTTCTTGGGTAAAAGGTATGTGGCTGTCCATGAACGGCATACATCTGAGGAACAAATCGAAAAATAGCAAATTTTGCATTCGAACCATCCTTCCACCACTCTGACATCTACGAAAATTGCGAAGCTAACAGTTTTCATACTAATCTCGAGACGCCATTGGGCTGCAACCTCAACACATGGATCAAGTATAAATTTGTACATTGTTGTTCTGTTTCCGAGTAATTGTATTAATATAAATGTATAATGAAATGTACATACTGACTACACAGAACAAAATATTGGAGCAAACACTGCTTATGTAGGCGCATTGGATATTTTCAACAAAAGTCCCACAATCTAAATTACGATTTACATTGAAAGTTTTCTTATCTTATAATTTTCCATGATTTGCTCTAGGAGTTATTTATTAAATTACCATCACTAAAATGTGTGTTGAATTCTCCGTGTAAATACTTTGAATGAGTTTTATATAATTCTGCACAACTGGTAAAAGCATACAGAGACTTATTACTACATTCAATTGAAATTTACACATTTTGTCAACCCTTTAGTGATATTAGCTGTTTACGAAATGTTTGATGTTACATATTTTAACTTTCCGATTCATTTTTCACCTCTAAACCATCATATGGATGTTTATCATTTCCCGCGTTGGTTCATTAGTAATAAAACGTGACTTTCCTAGTGCAACACTTGCAAGTCTTCTTCGCAGCTGTTTGATTGCTTATAATATATCATATTATAATATACAAGTCTTGTTCATTTTTAATAACTTGTCGTTTGAGAACTTAACGTTAGGGTCTTTTATAGCTTATGTCCTTTGGGAAGAACAGTGATTTCCTGTGATTAAAAATTATTGATACCGGTTCAGTGGTTTTCACATATTACCCTATTCACACATCCACAAACAGATATTCCTTCTTTATAATACTGATATACAAGACAACAAAAGAAATAAACATATATTCCGGAGTCAGTCACATTAGACAGCTGTCTTACTAAAAACATAGTAATCTGGAGATCTGAAGCCTTCGATTTCGAAGTTAGCAATAAAAGAGTAAGAAACTCTTGTTCTGATGAACTGCATTCTCACATAAATCTGACACCTTTATCCTCAAATCTGGTTTTCTAGAGTTGCCAAACTATTTTATTTCCAAAAAAGAAAACCTCATGCATTAACAATACATTTAAATAAAATCAGAAAATGAACTAATTAGCAAATAAACTGCTAACTGAAATAAACTACTGACTTCCAGTAATTCCAAACTTCATTCTAGACCTAAGGCTACTGGTATCAAATACAGACACCCACGACTTTAAAATTTCGGATATACCTTTCAAACTGTCAAAAGCCATACGTTACTCATAATTATGAATTAAAAATGCATCAGTAATTCTGATGAATTGTTGAAGATCTCAGGTAGCAACGCATTGCACACGACACATAGCATGGATACCTGAAAGATGCTTTTCAACACGGTAGCCGTTGATGCTGCTGTATCTGCTATATCTGAATTGAAAGGTACACTCCCACATTTTTTGGAGGGCGCTTCGCCGCTTAACAGCGCCTGCACGCTTCCCCCTTCCCCACAGCTATCGCCCATGGCTATGATGTATTTCAGAAATTGCATCGCCTACCTATGCACATGCCGTTAGTCTACATGCATTGTGGATAATGGATTAAAAGGCTACGTTGCGACTTTCGTGCTGTTGTCACACGCTTTCGGGCCCCAAATTAGCACTCCCTATAGTATAACGAATATTAGAAATGCTGACCAGCATTGCAGGCGAGTGTGTTAAATGTCAGTTACCGGTTGTTCTTCATGAGCAAAGTCCTAAGCGATACCCACAGGTTATGCGTCAAAGGTGAGGTGTCATGCATTATTAAGTATATTTATTGCTAGGTGTAAGTCATTAGGCGCATGCACTGGTGGGGTGACCATGCAAAAGCCATGCTTAAGAAAATGCATTGTTAGTAATGAATGAGGATAGTTAAGTGTATTTGTACATGACGTTGCTTGAACTGCACTGAACTTTTGTTGAGAAGGAATAATAATGATAATGAATGCTTTCAGAAAAGTTACAAAATCCAAGTTCACCATTAAGCCGCGTGTTGGGCGTAGATCACAGCTCTTAATGGAAGTCGTGGTGTTTACTACTGACGGACTTGTGGTCATGATTATTATCCATTTAGACCTTCATTCACAGCATATGCACTTTGTTATGTTTGCATAGAGTTGACAGCACTGCACATGAACGCATGTCGTAGGTGCCCATGGTCTGCCTTCCAACCACGACACTCCATTCGTGTGCGCAAGATCAATGTACGTCATTCACATTTCGTAAGTTAACGGACATCCGCTCGCGTCTTTATTATGTCGCTAAAACGAATGATTTAATTATGACGAAGCGGAGGAGAATTTGGGCACTTTAGAGCACATGAAGGTCTATAATAGTTTTGGAAACCTTCAGGAGGAAGGGGTGAAGCTAAGAAACAGCGGGAGACTAGATTCAAGTCGCCAGTTTGGACGTAGACGTGGACCCAAGCGTCTCTGAAACCGGCCGGGCTGGACCTCAAAACACCCACCTAGCTCTCCCTATGGAGAGATGTCTCTGGGGACCCGTTACACACCGAATACCAAGATAGATAGTCCCTCAAAGCAAACTCTACTTTACACGCCTCGTCCGCCGTCCACTCGCTTGATGCGTCGACTCTGGAACGCCATAAAGAAATGTAATGACAGGAAATGAGGGAACAGAAAATTCGTGGAATTTGCATTCCACTCCAGCATTGGCTTACAAACCAGGAAAACCGAAAAAACTCAAGTCTGGTCGTCCCAAAGGGGGTCTAACCTGAATCCTCCTTAATGTGAGATTCCCACGCATTACTGAGGAGCCATATCACTCGGTCCGAAAGGCTTATAAACAACTAATCTCGCTCACAGCAAATCCTAAGACCGGACAGGAATATATGAGAAATAGACGATCATTGCACTGAAACCCCAAAAGAGTTGTAGTGAAGTTAGAGTTTAGATAACCCATATACTATTATATAATATGATCTTACAGAATTTAACCAACAAATTTTCAGGTGTACTGAGGAGAGTTGATCGAGCAAAATGCCTATGAATTCATAGCTGTTTACAATGCATCAAAATTAATAATGAGCCAGATCGCCACTAATAAAACTTCTCTGAGTTGCTGCCACTTTAAGGGGCTGCATCTGTGACATTTGACCAAAAGTTGTGTAAAATTAAATTATTTTCCTTCATAATAAAATAATATGGATTCTTAACTTTAAGAAAATGTATTGCTTTTACCACTTAGCGAACTAACTACAAATAGAGAAGCTGTAGATGGGGAGGCGCAAGCTTATTAATAGACACCGCCAACTCTAAACTTTAAAACTTAAAATCTTATTTTCCCGCAAACTTTTATCCAACACTATCCATACTCAAAATGTTCCACACGATTTAATTTTTCACTAATTTGTTTGAAAATCTTTAATCCGCATCTCAAAAGCACATTAAAGAAAATGGCGCAATTACTTTTCGAAATAATGCTCCAACTTTGATAAATAAAGTATTAAACTTTGGAAAGTCAATAGTTTTGTAGAGCATGAAAAATAATAATTTATCTGCAATAATTAAGGCCAAAATGAAAAATATAATATATGTATTTGTAAACTCATTTATCGTAAAACTGCTCTTTTTATGTGAATATTTTAAAAATTCATCGCGTGGCTGATTTTTATTAACAAAAAGGAAACTCCGTCGCACAGCAGTCCAAAGTCGGGCCAAGGCTTACCGCCCGACCGCTGCGTTTCCCATCCCTGCAAATTACAGGCGTCATGGATGGGGTGCAGTACAGGAGGGAGGTATGGGGTTAGCACTCCGAGCCCCTCCCGGCCGGTTAATGCGGACTACGCAACCTGGAGCAGCAACTTTTTCGTCAAGTAGCTCCTCAATTGACCCCACAGGGACCTCAGAAGGCTGGGCACACCCCGGAGCAAGTCTGCCACCGGGAAAAAAATTCCCACGTCGGTACCGGGAATCAAACTCAGGCCTCCCACTATGTAACCAGCCGCTCTACCACCGCGCTAAGCAGACCATTTTGATTAGAACAATGAATTTAGACAATAAAGTTATTTTTTATATAACCATGTAAATTAGAATTTTGATAATTCTCAGAAACAGCAGCAGTATTGTGTATAATAACAGGTATAACTTTCAATAAGATAACTTGCATACTGTAGATTTTCCAAATTTCGCAGATGGCCCTTAAGAATTTATGGCCATACTATATTCAAACTAGCTATGTGAATACCTCAGTAGCAGTGATTAAACTTCAACATATATATTTTATTTGGGATATGAGTATTTTAAACATGGAATAATTTTAATCAAAATGGTTTGTACGATTCTTCAAAAAATGAAAAATAACTAACCCTTTTGCGTATAAAAGAAGTTTGCAATGGGCTGTTTTCTTCAAGATTTTCGTGTCGCATCTTTAGAAGAAGCTAAGGTTAAACATCAAATTTAGTATTTCTCCGACTTTTCTGTATTGATTTATGCTATTGACAGACATACTCACATGCAATCTTTACTAACTTTTCTTACCCCAAAAAAAAAAAAAAAAAAAAAAAAAAAGCATTTTCGTTGGAATTTTGTATCAATGTTTTGGGTATAATACAATAGTCTCTCTACCTACTAAAGATAGGTGCCAGGGAAAGTATGAATTCTGCAGCTAAATAATAGAGAAAAAACTCTCATTTTAATATGCAGAAAGAACAAAGGCCATTGTTACGGCTTACAGATTTTGACATTTTTCTGGATATTCAAAATTTCTTGATATAGAAATTAAACTGCACCAATTTTTCAGATTTTTTTTTAAGTTTGGTGTTTACCAAATTATTTCATGTGAATTTAGTAGAACAATTTTTATTCCAAACTAATTAAAGAATTAATTTTCCACACATTTCGACTACATAGTTTCTTAGCATTCTATTTTTTTTTTAAACACAGTACCGGAGCCTGATCAGGACTCCGGCACTGTATACCCTACATTTATTTACCTTTTTTTCTTTTTACTTTGTTTTGCCGTATTATTACTGTTTTCTTACTTTTACTACACACACATATACACAAACATATAACACCCATGCTCAAGGTGGGACTCGAACACACGATCCCCAGCGCTACGAAGCACCAAAGCGGGACGCCTTGGCGAGCGCGGCCATGGGGACTGGCTTCTATTAAGACAGCAGGTGCGGAAAGGGAGGGAAGGACAGGTTCGTGTAGCAAGGGGTACCTCTCCCCCCTCCTACAAGCCATAGTAAAAAAGAATACGAATGAGCTGTACGTTTGACTTGTATCACAGTAAGTTATTTTTGCTAAAATTTAAATAACTACAGTTTATACAGTTTTGCCTCTTCAATTATTTATCCAAAAATAAAAATTGCCGCGAAAAATCTGGTTGTCGTATCAGTATATATGTAGCCCTAGTTAATGCACAAATACATTTATACATACGTGTTTATTTTGATACAAATTAAAGAGTTTTATTTATGAACGCTCTTTAACTGCTGCGGTGTTTAGAGTCCCATTCTATATTGGGAGTGAAAGGCTGCTTAATTTTACTCAGAGGCCTCTTATCAAGCTTGTAGCTCTTTTACGTGGCGTAATACTACGACGTGGGACCAACGCTTTTACTTGAGCTTCCAAAGGAAGCCATGCTAAGGATTTTTACGCCCGAAAATGTAGGTTGTAATTGTTTTTACAGCGCAAGAAGCTTAAAGACTCCAATTTGTAAATTTTCCGTTATTGCTTATTACATTTTAATTATTTATCGCTACTGATGTCTGTATAGAAAAACTTGGTTACAAATTTTGAAATATATATGTTAAGTCTTTCCAGGATTATGCTGTTTAAAATACAAGTTTGAGCTACTTTACAAAACTTGCTGCTTTGATATAATTTTCTTAGTAATTTTTAAACATTATGTATGTATATATATATATATATATATATCTCAAAGTGAAAATAAGTTTGCTGGTGCCTGGGGAAAGGTGTAGAAGTCCCAAAATTGTATTTTGCATATATTGTATTACATATTCAGAATCAAGCTAAGAAAAGTCCAGCCTTGATTGTGAAGAACTTTCAACTGTCATTCTGGTGGTTAAACTAAACCTTGGTGCAAATAGGTAAAGTAAGGTATTGAAATGTAAATAGTTATTTGTAAGAACTCTCTGAAATTGCTCACTGAAAACGCAGATTTTTTTTTGGGACTTAAACCCTTTTCCCCAAACACCAACTAGTTTTTTTTAGAAATTTAATTGTTGTTCATTTGTGTGTTTCGCCTTTTTGCAAAAAACATATGTATTCTTATCAAACTTAGGTGAGCTTGGTGGCCTAGTAAGTACAATTGCCTTATAGAATAACTGCATAATAAGCTGTAGTGTAAATATAGTATATTGGGGAATTATTTTCAAGGTTTCACTTCAATGACATAAAACTGCATCGCAAAGAGCATTTTTTAATGTTGACAGATGTCAAAAGCATTACAACTCAGAAAAAAGTATATCGGAAAATTTGTTCATAAAACTGTTCTAAATGATGTGTATTGTTTATTAAATAGTGTACTTTTTACTTAAATACATCATTTTTAAAATCAATTAGATAAGGTATATACAGGTAATTGTGTGAAAAGGCTTCAAAATATTGGAACAAATGTAAGAAATGTCAAAATAAGCCTCAAATGCTAAGCCAGGTTTTCCGATCTGGTTATTTAAATCGTCATATGTATCTCATTTTAATTTCGATAACAAAAGAAAAAACAAAAGTCTGATGTGTTCAATTTCATGGCTTTCTCCAAAAACATTGACACAATTGGCACGATTCCTCTTACTACTTGCTTCTTTGTGAGCAGGAGGGAAATAAGGCAATGCACTCAGCTAAAGCAATAGGTAAATTGTATACAAGCTGGTCGATATGTGAAACAATTGAAATTCTCTTTGCTTCTCAGGAGTAAACAAAAGAGAAACGAAAATTGAGACAAGTTTAAGTAGATTAAAATTGAAACTAATAACACAGAATATCTCCAAAACAGTTGACTCTACAATATATATCTATAGATATATATATGTGTATATATATATGTATATATATGTATATATGTATGTATAATTGTTTGCATGTGTGTGTGTTTTAACGAGATCTACAGTTTTTGTGTTGTAAGTTTATGTCTTTCTCTTACGGTTTGCTATATATACAAAGTTATACAAAAGTCATCAATGATGAAGAGTTCTTCAGAGGCTGTTCCCAGAAAATTCAGGATATATATTGCAACATTCAAAATTTTCGAAAAATTGTCCATGTAAAAGGTAGTTGGGTTTGGGATGATTTTCTTGAAAAAAATCCTGTCGCATCTTTGGAGGATACTGAACTTAAATACCAAGTTTGGTATTCAACTGACTTCGTTTATGAGCTATGCTGCCCAAAGACACACACACACACACACGGAATTGTTTCTAATTTTTTTTCTTGATTCAGGGGGACTCAAAACACGTATTTCCAGTATACAATTTTGGTGTAACACAATACCGTCTCTATCCACTATGTATATTGTACACATATGCTAGAGAAAGTAATATATACGCGAAAAATTTCCTAGAGAAAAGGAGGTAATTAAAAAGTTAAAAAGCCAGAATTGTTATTTTTACCTTCTCTAGCCCGTATGAATAATGTACATACTGGATAGAGAAGTTATTATATTCCACCCAAAAATTCGATGTCGAGATTTCACCATAAATATATGTTTTAAGGGTCCCCTGAGTCCGAAAAATAAATTTTTAGAAAAAGGTCCATGTTTGTATTTGGGTCTGTGAACAGCATAGCTCAAAAACGAAAATACCATTAAAAACCAAACTTGGCTTTTAAGTTTACTATTTTCCAAGAATGCGACACGAGGATCATCACGAAAATACCCCCACAAACTACCCTTTACATGGAAATTTTTTTGAACATTTTGTTATTCTCAATAATGGCTCTAAAAATGTTTATTAAAATACCGTTTATTAAAGATATTTACATCACCAATAAAATGTATAAGTACTTTGAATTTTCTGGGAATCGCCTCTGAAGACCCCTTTATTCCGGATGAGTTTTGCAGAATTTTGTATAAGGGTTAAACCGCTAGAGATAGACAAAGACTTACTCAACAAAAATGTAGATCTCATTAAGACATGTAATTTATGTCAGGTACGTGTTTATGTAGAGCTGACCGTTTCTGAGATATTCCTTGTTATTGGTTTCAAATTTAAAATGCTTTAACTATTCTGAAACGGGCAGGACGTTTCGATTCATCTCTTTGTTATACTGCGGCGAACCGAACTTCAGTTGTTTCGCATAAGACTAGCTTTTATAATATATGACCATCGATTTAACCTAGGTGTTCCTTTATGTTCCTTCAGCTTAATAAGACAATGGCTGCTAATGTTTACGTTGATTAGCATGTCGTAGATAAAATAATTACATAATTGTTTGTAAGGAAAGTTGTTTGTGTAACAATTAGAGAAAGGCATCTGAATGGAACACATCAGATTCTTTTTATTATTCTTAATACATTTTTTTACTAAATGAAAATGAGGTTAAATGTGATATTAATGATGGTTGTTAAGATGTCTTGATTGGTATATCAGATTCTATAATCTGCAACTTCCTCGTTCGGTTTTACATAAGCGTTAGAGGTTAGGACAGAACGTGATCTCTCTGTGTGAAACTTTTCTCCGGCTCGTAGATTTCGCTTGGCAAAAAAGGAGCTGACAGGACCGTCTCTCCGCTATGACACCCCTGACCTCATTGCAGCACTGTCTAATAAGCTTTATTATACTAAAGCTCTCGAATCGCGGGTCGCTTGCACCATTGCCAGTTATATGTTAAGTGTCATTGGTAAATTAATCTGCAAGAAACGTTTATCTCGTGTCAGATGAAGAACACGCAGATAAAGCAGATCTCTGATGTGGCTGTGATCTTTGGTTATCAGTTTTATTTACTCAGCATTCTCATTCAGGATTTAATTCAATTCATATACGAGAAATACTGCCATAATGCTAGGTTATGCATCCGCTGTACCTTTTTTTTTTTTTTTTTTTTCGTTTGTTTGTAGCTTAACGTCCTTTAACCTGGTTGGTCATATTGGACAACAAATGAAATTTTGTTAAGCATGATGTAGGTAAAAAAATAATCTTTAGTAAGAAGAGTTTGTTTTCATAACAGGTAGAGAATGCCGTGTGAGTGGAACACATTAGAGTTTTCTCTTTCTTTCCTTCCACTTCCGCATCTCAAATCTATGTTTCAAAGTTTCTATTTATACTTTACCATAAAACTAAAATATAATTACTTATCAATGGTGTGCTTTAAATCTAAGCTAATATACGGGATTCTGAAGAGCCAAACTGGTATTAATGTTTTATACTAGTTTTTTGTCTTATCTGGTGAATCTAGGATTTCCTCTTTTAGTTGATTATTACTTTCTCCATACGCACTATGTACATAGTGTATAGAGAAAGTATTGCACTCCACCAAAAAATTCCATACCGAGATTTCACCGGAAATATGTGTTTTAGGGTCCCCAATATCCAAAAAAAGCATTTTCACAAAAAGGTCCGTGTGTATGTGTGTCCATGTGTCCGTGTGTCTGTGAACACGATAACTCAAAAACGAAAAGTCGGTAAAATACCAAACTTGGTATTTAAGTTTAGTATCTTCCAGGGATGCGACACGAAGATTTTGAGAAAACTCCCCCCACCCCCAACTACCCTTTACATGGAACTATTTTCAAAAATTTTGATTTTCTAAAAATGGCTCTAACGATTTTGATTAAAATTTCGTATATTAAACATATTTACCTGACAAATAAAATGTATATCTTGAATTTTCTGGGAATAGCCTCTGAAGAGTAGTTTAATCTGAATAAATTTTACTAAATTCTGAATGACTGCTAAACCGTAAGAGATGGACAAAAACTTACTACTCAAAAAATGTAGAGCACTTTAAAACACACAATTTACGTTGTATACATTTTTTTCGTGGAGTTCGTCGTTTTTGTGGCATTCCTTATTTTTGGTTTCTGCTATGAAAAACGTATACCTTTCTCATACAGGAACTTGTCAACTCCTATCCATATAGGCAAAGGAACTTCATTGACATAGCAACCAGCTTTTGACTATCACTTTAACCTACAGTTGTCCCTTATTTCGCTTCTACTTACAAGGAAGCGAGTAACTAGACTATTTCTGCCATTGTTTTCTGATTAGCATAAAGTAAATAAAAGTATAAGCTTTTTAAGAATTATTTGTTGCAAGGGATATGGAGAAAGTCATGTGAATGGTACACATCAGATTTTATTTTTACGTAGTATGTAATCTACAAACGGTCTTAAAGTATTTATATCCTCCGAGGCTAATTTGTAACTCTGAAGCTATAAATTATCTTACTGTGCAGTAGCCCAATTTAGACATCCTACGGAGGAAAATGACATTTATAGTTCTGTCTAATGCTTCTGGATGGCGTAGAAAAAATGTTATATAAAAGTACGTGATATACTTAACACAGAACAGCCCTAGTGTATCGAGCTAGGTTTTCCCCGTGCGAAACTTGAATTTCAGCTTGAATTCATACAGACATTATGCGGTGTTACCCTCCCTGACAGTTCACAATTTAAGGGTTAAGTTTCGAAATCTTGCTGTTTATATTTTAATACTTTCAAACTTTTCTTATGTGCTCTGCAACAATTTATAAGTACGTTTTAAACCTCATACAAGTATCTTTTCATGCAATTTTTAGCGTTGCCAAATGCCTCTGTAGTGTTTTTCTCTGTAGTGTTGCTACTACTACTCTACTACTTCTCTACTACTACTACTACACTACTATTACTCTACTACTACACTACTACTACTGTACTACTACTACTACTACTACCCTAATACTACTACTACTCTACTACAACACTACTACTGTACTACTACTACTACTACTACTACTACTACTACTACTACTACTACTACTACTACTACTACACTACTACTACTCTACTACAACACTACTACTGTACTACTACTACCCTACTACTACTACTCTACTACAACACTACTACTGTACTACTACTACTACTACTACTACTACTACTACTACTACTACCCTGCTACTACTACTACTCTACTACTACACTACTACGACTACTCTACTACTACCCTACTACTACTACCCTATTACAACTACTCTACTACCCTACTACTGATACTACTATCACTACTACTCTCCTACTACCCCACTACTACTACTCTAGTACTACCCTACTACTAGTACCCTACTACTACTACTACTACTACTACTCCTCTACTACTACTCTACTACTACCCTACTACTACTCTACTACTACTATTCTACTACTACCCTACTACTCTACTACCCTACTACTACTACTACTACTACTACTATTTCTACTCTACTACTACTACTCTGCTATTACTACTGCTACCCTACTACTACTACTGCTGCTACTACTACTACCCTACTACTAAAACTGCTGCTACTACTGCTGCTCCTACTACTACCCTACTACTACTACTGCTGCTACTACTACTACCATACTACTACTGCTGCTACTACTACTAACCTACTACTACTACTACTACTGCTGCTACTACTACTACTACTGCTGCTACTACTACTGCTACTACTACTACTACTACTACTACTGCTGCTGCTACTACTACTACTACTACCCTACTACTACTACTGCTGCTGCTACTACTACTAATCTACTACTACTACTGCTGCTGCTGCTACTACTACCCTACTACTACTGCTGCTGCTACTACTACTACCCTACTACTACTACTGCTGCTACTACTACTACCCTACTACTACTACTGCTGCTACTACTACTACCCTACTACTACTACTACTACTGCTGCTGCTGCTACTACTACTACTACACTACTACTACTGCTGCTGCTACTACTACTACTACTACTACTACTGCTGCTACTACTACCCTACTACTACTACTCCTGCTGCTACTACTACTACTACCCTACTACTACTACTGCTGCTACTACTACTACCCTACTACTACTACTACTGCTGCTACTACTACTACCCTACTACTAATAATGCTGCTGCTACTAACACTACCCTACTACTACTACTGCTGCTGCTACTACCCTACTACTAATACTGCTGCTGCTACTACTACTACTACCCTACTACTACTACTGCTGCTGCTACTACTACTACCCTTCTACTACTACTACTGCTGCTGCTGCTACTACCCTACTACTACTACTGCTGCTGCTACTACTACCCTACTACTACTACTGCTGCTGCTGCTGCTACTACCCTACTACTACTACTGCTGCTGCTGCTACTACCCTACTACTACTACTACTACTACTGCTGCTGCTGCTACTACCCTACTACTACCCTACTACTACTACTGCTGCTGCTGCTACTACTACCCTAATACTACTACTACAACTGCTGCTGCTACTACTACCCTACTACTACTACTACTACTACTGCTGCTGCTGCTACTACCCTACTACTACTACTACTGCTGCTGCTGCTACTACCCTACTACTACTACTGCTGCTGCTACTACTACTACTGCTGCTGCTACTAATACCCTACTACTACTACTACTACTACTACTACTACTACTGCTGCTGCTGCTACTACCCTACTACTACCCTACTACTACTACTGCTGCTGCTGCTACTACTACCCTAATACTACTACTACAACTGCTGCTGCTACTACTACCCTACTACTACTACTACTACTACTACTACTACTGCTGCTGCTACTACTACCCTACTACTACTACTACTACTACTACTGCTGCTGCTACTACTACTACCCTACTACTAATACTGCTGCTAACACTGCCCTACTACTACTGCTGCTGCTGCTACTACTACTACTACTACACTACTACTACTGCTGCTACTACTACTACTACTACTGCTGCTGCTAATACTACTACCCTACTACTACTACTCCTGCTGCTACTACTACTACCCTACTAATACTACTACTGCTGCTACTACTACTACCCTACTACTATTGCTGCTACTACTACTACCCTACTACTAATACTGCTGCTGCTACTAACACTACCCTACTACTACTACTGCTGCTGCTGCTACTACCCTACTACTACTACTGCTGCTGCTACTACTACTACCCTACTACTACTACTGCTGCTGCTACTACAACTACTACCCTTCTACTACTACTACTGCTGCTGCTGCTACTACCCTACTACTACTACTGCTGCTGCTACTACTACTACCCTAATACTACTACTGCTGCTGCTACTACTACTACCCTTCTACTACTACTACTGCTGCTGCTGCTACTACCCTACTACTACTACTACTGCTGCTACTAATACCCTACTACTACTACTGCTGCTGCTGCTACTACCCTACTACTACTACTACTGCCGCTGCTGCTACTACCCTACTACTACTACTACTACTGCTGCTGCTGCTACTACCCTACTACTACTACCCTACTACTACT
>CM060900.1:251389720-251502220 GCA_030762935.1 Hymenopus coronatus | reverse complement strand
CACTACGACGACTACTACTACGACTACGACTACTACTACGACCACTACGACGACTACTACGACTACTATTTCGACTACTTCTACGACTACTACTACGACTACTTCTACGACTACTACTACTACTACTACTACTGCGACTACTACTACGGCTACTACTGCGACCACTACGACGACTACTACTACAGCGACGACTACGACCACTACGACGACTACTACTACGAATACTACTATGACTACTACGACTACTACGGCAACGACTACTACGACTACTAATACTACTACTGCGACCACTACGATTACTACTACTACTACGACGACGACTGCTACTACTACTTCTACTACGACAATTACTACTACTACTACTACTACTACGACCACTACGACCACTACTACTACGACTACTACTACAGCGATGACTACGACCACTACGACGACTAATACTACGACTACTACTACTACTACTACTGCGATGACTACGACCACTTCGACGACTACTACTACTGCGACCACTACGACCACTACTACCACAACTACTACGATTACTACTACTACTACTGCGACGACTACAACCACTACGACGACTACTACTGCTACTACTATTACTACTACGACTACTACTACTGCGACGACTACGACCGCTACGCAGACTACTACTACTGCGACGACTACGACCAATACGACGACGACTACTACTACTACTGCAACGACTACGACCACTACGACGACTACTACTACTACTACTACTACTGCTGCTGCTCCTACTACCCTACTACTGCCCTACTACTACTACTACTGCTGCTGCTACTACTACCCTAATACTATTACTACTACTACTGCTGCTGCTACTACTACTACTACTACTACTACTACTGCTGCTGCTACTACTACCCTACTACTACTACTACTACTACTACTGCTGCTGCTACTACTACTACCCTACTACTAATACTGCTGCTAACACTACCCTACTACTACTGCTGCTGCTGCTACTACTACTACTACACTACTACTACTGCTGCTACTACTACTACTACTACTACTACTACTACTACTGCTGCTACTACTACTACTACCCTACTAATACTACTACTACTACCCTACTACTGCTACTGCTGCTACTACTACTACCCTACTACTAATACTGCTGCTGCTACTAACACTACCCTACTACTACTACTGCTGCTGCTACTACCCTACTACTACTACTACTGCTGCTGCTACTTCTACTACCCTACTACTACTGCTGCTGCTACTACTAGTACTACCCTTCTACTACTACTACTGCTGCTGCTGCTACTGCCCTACTACTACTACTGCTGCTGCTACTACTACCCTACTACTACTACTGCTGCTGCTGCTACTACCCTACTACTACTACTGCTGCTGCTGCTACTACTACCCTACTACTACTACTACTACTGCTGCTGCTGCTACTACCCTACTACTACTGCTGCTGCTGCTACTACCCTACTACTACTACTGCTGCTGCTACTACCCTACTACTACTAATGCTGCTGCTGCTACTACCCTACTACTACTACTACTACTGCTGCTGCTGCTACTACCCTACTACTACTACTGCTGCTGCTGCTACTACCCTACTACTACTACTGCTGCTGCTGCTACTACCCTACTACTACTACCCTACTACTACTACTGCTGCTGCTACTACTACTACCCTACTACTACTACTACTACTACTACTACTGCTGCTGCTACTACCCTACTACTACTACTACTGCTGCTGCTACTACTACCCTACTACTACTACTACTACTGCTGCTGCTACTACTACCCTACTACTACTACTACTACTACTACTACTACTACTACTACTACTGCTGCTGCTACTACTACAACCCTACTACTAATACTGCTGCTAACACTACCCTACTACTACTGCTGCTGCTGCTACTACTACCCTACTACTACTACTACTACTACTGCTGCTGCTACTACTACTACCCTACTACTACTACTACTGCTGCTGCTGCTGCTACTACCCTACTACTACTACTACTGCTGCTGCTGCTGCTACTACTACCCTAATACTACTACTGCTGCTACTACTACTACTACCCTACTACTACTATTGCTGCTACTACTACTACTTCTGCTCCTACTACTACTACCCTAATACTACTACTGCTGCTACTACTACTACTACCCTAATACTACTGCTGCTGCTACTACTGCTACCCTACTAGTACTACTACTGCTGCTACTACTACTACCCTATTACTACTACTGCTGCTACTACTACTACCCTACTACTAATACTGCTACTACTATTACGCTACTACTACTACTGCTGCTATTACTACTACTACCCTACTACTACTACTACTACTGCTGCTCCTACTACTACTACTACTGCTGCTCCTACTACTACCCTACTACTTCTACTACTACTACTACTACTACTACTACTACTACTACTACTTCTGCTGCTACTACTACCACCCTACTACTACTACTACTACTACTGCTGCTACTATTAATACCCTACTACTACTACTGCTGCTACTTATACCCTACTACTACTGCTGCTGCTGCTACTACTACTACCCTACTACTACTACTGCTGCTACTACTACTACCCTACTACTACTACTGCTGCTACTACTACTACCCTACTACTACTGCTGCTGCTGCTACTACTACTACCCTACTACTACTACTGCTGCTGCTATTACTACTACCACCCTACTACTACTGCTGCTGCTGCTACTACTACTACCCTACTACTACTACTACTGCTGCTGCTACTACTACTACTACTACTACTACTACTACTACTACTACTACTGCTGCTACTACTATTACTACTACTGCTGCTACTACTATTCTACTACTACTACTACCCTACTACCACTACTACTGCTGCTACTACTACTGCCGTACTACTACTGCTGCTACTACTACTACTACTACTACTACTACCCTACTACTACTACTACTACTACTACTACTGCTGCTACTACTATTACTACTACTGCTGCTACTACTACTACCCTACTACTACTACTACCCTACTACCACTACTACTGCTGCTACTACTACTACCGTACTACTACTGCTGCTACTACTACTACTACTACTACTACTACTACCCTACTACTACTACTACTACTACTGCTGCTACTACTACAACCCTACTACTACTACTGCTGCTACTACTACTACCCTACTACTACTACTACTACTGCTGCTACTACTACTACCCTACTACTACTACTGCTGCTACTACTACTACCCTACTACTACTACTGCTGCTCCTACTACTACCCTAGTACTACTACTGCTTCTGCTACTACTACTACCCTACTACTACTACTTCTGCTGCTACTACTACTACTACTACCCTACTACTACTACTACTACTACTACTGCTGCTGCATTACTACTACCCTACTACTACCACTGCTGCTGCTACTACTACTACTACTACTACCCTACTACTACTACTGCTGCTACTACTACTACCCTACTACTACTACTGCTGCTACTACTACTACCCTACTACTACTGCTGCTGCTGCTACTACTACTACCCTACTACTACTACTGCTGCTGCTATTACTACTACCACCCTACTACTACTGCTGCTGCTGCTACTACTACTACCCTACTACTACTACTACTGCTGCTGCTACTACTACTACTACTACTACTACTACTACTACTACTACTACTGCTGCTACTACTATTACTACTACTGCTGCTACTACTACTATTCTACTACTACTACTACCCTACTACCACTACTACTGCTGCTACTACTACTGCCGTACTACTACTGCTGCTACTACTACTACTACTACTACTACTACTACCCTACTACTACTACTACTACTACTACTACTACTACTGCTGCTACTACTATTACTACTACTGCTGCTACTACTACTACCCTACTACTACTACTACCCTACTACCACTACTACTGCTGCTACTACTACTACCGTACTACTACTGCTGCTACTACTACTACTACTACTACTACTACTACTACTACTACCCTACTACTACTACTACTACTACTGCTGCTACTACTACAACCCTACTACTACTACTGCTGCTACTACTACTACCCTACTACTACTACTACTACTACTACTGCTGCTACTACTACTACCCTACTACTACTACTGCTGCTACTACTACTACCCTACTACTACTACTGCTGCTCCTACTACTACCCTAGTACTACTACTGCTTCTGCTACTACTACTACCCTACTACTACTACTTCTGCTGCTACTACTACTACTACTACCCTACTACTACTACTACTACTGCTGCTGCATTACTACTACCCTACTACTACCACTGCTGCTGCTACTACTACTACTACTACCCTACTACTACTACTGCTGCTGCTACTTATACTACTACCCTACTACTACTACTGCTGCTACTACTACTACCCTACTACTACTACTACTGCTGCTGCTGCTGCTACTACTACCCTACTACTACTACTACTACTACTACTACTACTACTACTACTACTACTACTGCTGCTGCTGCTACTACTACCCTACTACTACTACTGCTACTACTACTACTCTACCAATACTACTACTATTACTGCTGCTGTGACAGCGACCACTACGACGACTACTACTACGACTACGACTACTACTACGACCACTACGACGACTACTACGACGACTACTACGACTACTACTTCGACTACTTCTACGACTACTACTACGACTACTTCTACGACTACTACTACTACTGCGACTACTACTATGACTACTACTACTACGACTACTACTGCGACCACTACGACGACTACTACTACAGCGACGACTACGACCACTACGACGACCACTACGACGACTACTACTACGACTACTACTACGACTACTACTACGAATATTACTATGACTACTACGACTACTACGGCAACGACTACTACGACTACTAATACTACTACTGCGACCACTACGATTACTACTACTACTACGACGACGACTGCTACTACTACTTCTACTACGACAATTACTACTACTACTACTACTACTACGACCACTACTACTACGACTACTACTACAGCGATGACTACGACCACTACGACGACTAATACTACGACTACTACTACTACTACTGCGATGACTACGACCACTACGACTACTACTGCGACGACTACGACCACTACTACCACAACTACTACGATTACTACTACTACTACTACTACTACTGCGACGACTACAACCACTATGACGACTACTACTGCTACTACTATTACTACTACGACTACTACTACTACTGCGACGACTACGACCGCTACGCAGACTACTACTACTGCGACGACTACGACCACTATGACGACTACTACTGCTACTACTATTACTACTACGACTACTACTACTACTGCGACGACTACGACCGCTACGCAGACTACAACTACTGCGACGACTACGACCACTACGACGACTACTACTACTACTACTACTGCAACGACTACGACCACTACGACGACTACTACTAGTACTACTACTACCACTGCTGCGACGACTACGACCACTACGACGACTACTATTACTACTGCGATGACTACGACCACTACGACGACCACTACTACTACTGCAACGACTACTACGACTACTACGACTACTACGACTACTACTACGATTACTACTACTGCGACTACTACTATTACGACTACTACTACTACGACTACTACTACGACTACGACTACTTCTACGACTACTACTACTATTACGACTACTACTACTACGACTACTACTACGACTACTACTACTACTAATACTACTAATACTACTACGACTACTACTACGACTATTACTACTACGACTACAACTACGACTACTACTACTACGACTACTACGACTACTACTACTTCGACTACTACTACGACTACTACTACGACTACTACTACTACGACTACTACGACTACTACTACTACTACGACTACCACTACTACTATGACTACTACTACTACGACTACTACTACTACGACTACTACTACGACAACTACTACTACGACTACTACTTCTACTACGACTACTACTACTACGACTACTACTATTACGACTACTACTACTACGATTACTACTACTGCTACTACGACTCTTACTACTACTACGACTACTACTACTACAACGACTACTACTACGACGACTACTACAACGACCACTACTACGACTACTACTACGACTGCTACTACTACTACGACTACTACTACTGCTACTACGACTCTTACTACTACTATGACTACTATGACTACTACAACTACGACTACTACTTCTACGACTACTAATACCACGACTACTACTCCTACGACCACTACTACGACTACTACTACTATTACTACTACGACTACTACTACTACGACTACTACTACGACTACTACTACCACGACTACTACTACTACGACTACTACTACGGCTACTACTACGACTACTGCTACGACTACTACTACGACTACTACTACGACTACTACTACGACTACTGCTACTACTACTACTACTACGACTACTACTACGACTACTACTACTACGACTACTACTACTACTACTATGACTACAGCTACTACTACGACTACTACTACTACTACGACTACTACTACTATTACTACTACTACGACTACCACTACGTCTACTACTACGACTACTACTACGACGACTACTACTACGACTACTTCTACTACGACTACTACTACTACGACTACTACTACGACTACTACTACGACTACTACTACTTACTACGACTACTACTACGACTACTACTACTACTACTACGACTACTACTACAACTACTACTGCGACTACTTATACTACGACTACTACTACTACGACTACTTCTGCTACGACTACTTCTACTACGACTACTACTACGAATACTACTACGACTACTACTACGACTACTACTACTACTGCGACGACTACGACCACTACGACCACCACTACTACTACTACTGCGACGACTACGACCACTACTGCTACTACTAGTACTGCGACGACTACGATCACTACGACCACTACTACTACTACTACTACTACTACTGCGACGACTACGACCACTACGACGACTACTACTACTACGACTACTACTACTACTACGACTACTACCACGACTACTACTACTACTACTACTACTACTACTACGACTAATACCACGACTACTACTACTACTACTACTACTACTACTACTACTACTACTAAAATATTTTTTACAAAAGCATTTTATTTAACTTTATGGAAATTAATCAGAGGTTTTGCACATGATGCTCAGATGGTAATGTTTATTAAATAAATACATACATTATTTCGATGATAATATACAAAGCTGGCGAATAGAATATGTTCATCTTCTGCTTGTTTTAAATGGAAATGTCCTAACAATATATCCGCAGTTTTCGAATTGGTTATGTAAATCTAGAGTAGTTTAAAGGTGTAGCTAACGCCATGTGCAGTTCAAGTTCATTCGCTCCAGGTTTCTGTTGAAAATACGAACAAGCTTGTTACATATCTACTATATCGTGTGGACAATAAAGAAATGCCAAGGTCACGTAAGGGGCATTAGAAGCAAATATGCTGGCCTTAAGGCCAGATGGACACTTAAATAGTCACTTGCTTCTTCTTGTTTCACTGTTCACCCTCTTGGTATACAGGACTTAACACCCCTCCCCCTCCCTCAGAGCTGTCATGTCAGCGCCTATTGAGGAGCACACAGAATCTGGATCAGAGAGCAGCCAGGATGGGTGATCAATTGGTGCTTGGTATGGAAGTGAGAAAGTGGATGATATGAAATGACGGTGAAAATGATAAAAAGGAAGATGAACATGGAGCATTTATTAGAAAGAATATCGGGGGAAACAAGAGAACTTGGAGAAAACACGCCGAGACGCCGCTTCGTCCACCACAAACCTCACATGCGGTCCGCTGAGATTGAACTTAGGCCACCTCGGTGAGAGGCTAGTGGTCCAACCACTCGGTCACATTCTTACACTTTAAAAAACTGGGATAAAAGACATAGTAGGTATGTTACTGAATATAAAGCTGCGGAAAAATTTATAAACAAAAGCTAAGTTTTTGTGTTTTTTAATATTTTCACTAAGGGCCCTTAATCATTTTTAGAAAAATATTTAAACATACTGTGCCCATATTAGACAAAAAGGAACTTAACTAGCCAACAGTTCTAACCGGGAATGGTTATCGAGTATATACAGTTGTCATGGAAAGAAGAACATGAAAATTGCAGCCTCAGTTAGCAGTTTAAACCTGCGCTTATGTTTCTTTCGCTCGCAGAGAAGATCAGAATATAATAAAGAAACAGCAGTACGTTATTGCAGTCTGTGCAAAATGGATGTAATATGGTGACCCTGCTCTGATATTTTATGATAAAGTTCGGCTACATATAGAGGAACACGTGAACAGAAAACAATAGCGGTGTGCTCCATACAAATTACAGCAGAAATCTCTACATCACTTAAAGAAGGAGCTGTTATATGCTATCGGTGCAAGAAGTATAATCTAAATGAGTGCATTTTCTTTTACGAAACCATAAATGTTTATATGTATGTGTGCAATTTATGGTATGCTTTCCTCAGAGAAATGACTTCTCCAGAAAGCGCAGAATAATGTTTAGGATGAGCAACTAAGGAGGACACCTCGCGCACTGCAACTTACAGCTACATATCGATTATGGCCATCACTCCCAGGAGGAAGTGAATCAACTATAGGCCGCTATAACTCTCGGGCAGTAAGGCCACAGAGAGGTGCGGAAATACCTAGCAATAGTTCACTCGAATATCCGTTCCATCACAAAGGCCGATGACCGACCCATTCAACTAAGCGACCTCTAGTACCCATGGAGAACAGCCATCTACGCCATCTGGCCGGCACAGTCTCAAGCCATAAACCTAGAAGCACACCTGAAACATGGGGAGGCGTTTTCTTACCACTCAGCAAAACCACTAAAAATCGAAAGTTAGAGTGAGTGGTAAACGGAATCGAACCCGGGACCACGATAATGCGAGTTCCATACCCTATCACAGGTAACAGTAGGATAATGTGCAGGATAACGTAACTGCATATATACAAATCGGTATATATTACTTGTGACAATAATTGAGTGGCCTGCTTCCTCTTTGATGAATCCATCTTTGGGGAATGCTTGAAGTTTAACAACATATACAAAATGTTTAACAACTCTTTTTACTACTAAGTTAAATTTAGTTAGTTTAGTTTAATTTAGAACACCTTTAAAATGAAAGGTAAATGTAAAAAATGGTATTGTTTTACATCCTTAGTATTGTCTATGAGAGAAACGACAGATTACTACGCCACTGTTAACGAATTCCCCAGTCCCGTGGGAGCGCGGGCTTTCAATTGGGTCACACAGGAAAAACCGGATAGCAGCTACATCCAAGAAGCTGAGAAACAAGTACTCCGAAACGCAACTTTGTCAAAGTAGTGATAGATATTAATGTTTCATAGATAGATCAGTTGTGAATGAGGCCGCGCCGTGGCCGAGTAGTTAGACCACTCGCCTCTCACCTAGACGGCCCAGGTTCAATCCCAAGCGACCGGAAGTGAGATTTTTGGTGGGCTTTCTCCGGGCTCTCCGGTTTCCCCAGCCATCGCATTCCACCTGTGCTCCATCTTCATCCATATATCATCAGTGCCACTACCTGCGATGCCATAAGTAGTTAAAGTGGGCGTTAAACACTTGAAAAAATGTTTTTTGTAAGTGAATGTATTATTTTTCATATCAATTACTATTTAAATTTGTGTCAGATACGATGAAAGTCATGAAATTAAGGATACAAATAAGCAAAAAGAAAAAAAAAAGACATATAAAGCTGCAGGTATATGAAGCTGAAAAATGGTAAATGCTCATTTAAAATGTAATTTTAATTTGTGTATATGTATATGTTACAACAATATGACAATTTTCTGCTAAACAATGTACTGTAAGCTATTTTAAATTAATATTTTCAATCTAAATGTTTGCATGATACGCAAGTGTCGCTTTATTCTAAAAAGCAAGTTTGTGTGGAAATTTTTAAATTGGATGCTTTAATTAGTGACCCTCATATTTTACGCCGACCTAAAGACATAAATGTGATAACTGCCGCAAATTTGTAAAGTTGGCTTCAGTATATCTATGAAAATGAATTTATATTATTAAATTCTAATGCCGTGTATCTTGGTTTTAACCGCCTGCGGTGCCATAAGTAGTTAAATTGGGCGTTAAACACTACCAAAAAAAAATCTTGGTTTTAAAAACACTCCAAGAGATAATAAAACGAAAGTAACTGATTTTTACTTTCTCTGCCGTCTTTATGTGGGAAGTAAAGCCGTTGGCTCCGTGTAATGTTTAATTGCATGCAAAAGAACTCCATACCTTGAAAGAAGAAAGTTCGTAAGCAAAATTCCGTGATTTCGCGTGCGCAAGTCGTGAATTCGTCCTATAGTGCCATCTATGCGCGACGAGCTATTCCCTCGTCACCCTGACGAACAGTGACGAACTAGAACTTCAAATCCGATCAAGGAAGTATCCTAACGATGCCTCATTCTCCACTAGGAGTTCCAGGAAATCCTAGTAATCGTCCTTGTGTAAACGCCAAATGCCAGTTCACGTTCATTCGCTCCAGGTTTCTGTTGAAAATACGAACAAGCCTGTTACATATCTACTACATCGTATGGATAAGTAAAGAAATACCAAGGGAATGTACTGTATTCTACGTAAACATTTTATATCGAGATTTCACCGGAAATGCAGATTTTGTGTCCCCTAAATCCTAACTTAATAATCTCAAAACGAGACTACGGATAAGTACCAACCACTTTCAAAACGGAAGGCAAAGTTTTGAAATCCTCCCTCCAAAATAATCCTGCTCCTTAAAAATGACGTTACTTCAGTTTCTGAGAAGTGGCTCTGAAAGATTTTACTTTAAGTGTTACATTTTGGAAGGATAAAATTGACATACACAAACTGTTCATGAAGATTTCCTTTTCACGTTGAATTTTCAATTGGGAAACAATATGACGTAGAGAAAAGTTAATGCGGAAGAATTCATTGATATGCAAGCTTTGTCGCAAAAAGACTTGTTTTCACTGTTATTCTTTTAAATTTTCCAACAATTTAAGCGAAGCTGCTAGTTAAGCCATTTCTTTTTTGAAAAAGAAAATAATTGAGAGCTTGCATTTTTACGACTACAATTTAACTCGATTGTTATCCCGGGAATTATTCGTATATAAGCAACACCGCGAAAGCTTCAAATCGTTAACCACACAAAAACCTAAAACAATGTCATGTTCTCACTCAAATTCTCTAAAATATATATTCAAACCATGTCTGAAAACATTTGTCAAAATTAAAAAAGGAAATTATTAGAAAAGCAAGCCGTTGATTGAAATTAGTTGATTTAATACTTTAGATGTCTTATTTTGTGTTTATCACTATTTTCGGAAACTCTTGAGGATTTTGACAAATACATTAAACCAATCATTTGGAGGTTGAATCGCCTGATACATTTTTTACAGTGAGAAGTGTTGCAAATTGGAAAAGAAAAGAAAAACGTTTTAAAATACAAAACAGTAAACACACACATACACACACACCTCAACACAGCTTTGTAAAGAATAGTTAGGGCGAAAATTTTGATAGAATTCGGAAAATAAAAATTGATCATGAGACTAGAAGACTAAAGTATAACTGAATTAGAAGCAAACTCCTACTTGTTTTAGTTTCAATCAAAATTTCAATGAAAAGCTATCGCCATAATACATCTTTAATTCAGGGTGTTATATTACACACAGTAACAATTTTTTAAACAGTAGGTCGATCGTAATTGCGCCACTGATTGAAACACTAGTGCGATGTAAATGAGTGAACGATCAGTTGTAAAACTTATATTAATGTAACTATAAAGTCAAAACGAATACATTGATTTCAAGAGTAAAACATGGGGCGAGCACCGTTAATTCACCAAATCTGCTGTTAGAACCTAGCGCGCGTTGGTACCACCAAAAACTTGTCGGTTTAACTTCCTTCGTTCTTTTTTTTCGCCTTTCTTTTGTGCCATGGGTGTAAAGCGTTCACTGACCTAGGTTACTAAACAGGCCGTGACACTTATGCGCAGCTGCGCAGTTCGGATGCGCAGAAGCTCCACAGCCAACCCTGAGAACGTTAGGATAGGTTAGTACTCAGTGCAACGCAACAGTGTAATTCTCGTTGTTCTAAGACGGATTCTTTTGTTTCAAATTTTCCATCGGGACTCGGTTAAATTGTAGAAAAAAGCGCTGCTGTGATTGGTACTGCCACTATTTAAGGTATTTTATAATAAGTAATATTTTTACTCCAGATTTAGCACTGATAAGTGCTTACGTGGTAGGTGGCATTGTAATTCATTGTTGTTTAACATAAAGTGACGAATTGAAGATAAGGGAAGCAGATACTTAAAATAAAACCATAGCTGTAAGTTCTTTTTTTTTTTCAGTCAGTTAAAGAACAATGTTTCATTTATTAATATAACAGTTCCAATTAATACATGTTATATAGCGACAATCATGGTGACCTAGTTACAGTTAATTGGCAATACAAACACCTGTTGCATTCTGTGTTTCCTTACTTCTTGCTTGATAAAAGGCAGCCTCAAAACTGAACATAACTGAGAATTTTATTTTAATTTTGTCTGAGTTTAGCGCACATTCGTATTTAGACCCATATTTTTGCTTCTATGTTTGCAAAGAGAGAGAGAGAAAACTAACGCAGGAGGTAAAGAACGGATTTGAGGTGTTGAATTCACATGAGTTTCTCTATCCACTGTCATTTTATTTTTATACAGGTTCAAGTTTGCAATACTTATACTTTTCTCAAATGGAAAGTTGCAGTCGTTTTATATGTAGCTTTTGTTTAACTACTGGCTATGCAAAGGGAAACGAATTTTAATTGTTTCACATAGCGGCAAGCCTTTAAAGGATCTGACCATTGATTTGGCGTAGTGTATTCTCTTATTTCCCTTCTACTTACAAGGAAGCAAGCGCACGACCATTTCTGTTATCTTTGTTTCGATTAGCATGTTGTACATAAAGGAACAATCTTTGTAAGAATGTTTGTAGAACAGGTAGAGAAAGTCGTGTGGGTCAAACGCATCAGATTTTTTTTTCAGCAACAGTTTGTTAATAACGGACTCTTTTAGTAAGATAATGCAGTATGTGTATGCTTTGGACAAACCTCCAAGTTCATTGGATATATTTGTGTACGCTGGTAATGTTGCTAGACGCATCCGTGTAATAACATAGCAGGCAATTGTTTCGCGCTATTCGTTTAAGCTCGCGGGGTCAATGCACCGCCATCTGTCTACTGCACTCAAGGCTAACAACTAAGGTCAAACACTGAACCACGGATATGTTAAAAGAAGTGAACAAGGGATGCAATGTATCCCCTAGAGCAGCCGGTCCCCATGGCCACGCTCGCTAAGGCGTCTCGCTTTGGTGCTTTGTGGGCAGGGGATCGTGGGTTCGAGTCCCGCTTTGGGCATGGGTGTTATATGTTTGTGCAATGTGTATATATTTGTGTAAAGGAACAGTAATCTACAGTAAACTTAGGGGGGGGAATGTAAAGGGGAAGCAGCGCCTGAGTCCTGATCAGACCCCGGGACTATTTTAAAAATAAAAAAAAAATAAAAAAAAAAGAAGAGCAGGCGTCTCCAAAGTGTACGTCACCAGAGATACTGTACCGCACTACACAGGTATTGGGGATAGTTGGCGGTAGGGGACAGAATGCAGTGCTGCACTGTAATCACCTGCCATAGGTGTATTCAAATTCACTTAAGTGTCACATGCGACTACTTTTAAATGAACACATAGATTTGCATCTCGTATCCGAGATCGTGAAAGCGATTTTTCTGTTTTCAACTTTTAACAATTCTTCAATTCCTGGAATTGAGTTGCACGTTACGTCCCTACAGTAAGATCATGAATTATACACTTTTATTCCCTATCACATTTCTACACCCCTAAGAAAATATTAAGCTTTCATTTACAATAGGTATACTGTAAAGTAGGTATGTTTAAATCTCGACGAATTTATTAAATTATACTCGTGCTAGCATTTAATGATAATGATTGATAATAAAGTTTATAATAATGCGTATAGTAACAGTAGATTACTACTACAACTGCTACTACTACTACTACTACTGCTGCTGCTGCTGCTGCTACGACTACGACTACGATTTCGACTGCTACAAATAATAATAATAATATTAATAAAATATATGATTGGGTATGATAATTATAATCAATGTATTTACACTTGAAGATTCATTTCGTTAAAATTACCTCCCTGTTATGTTCACATACTGTTTGTGACACGCAATATAATGACGTCTTATATTAGCCTTATATAACCCCCATAAACTCTTGCAACAAATAAATCACCTTACACTTTCGTCAGAAGCTGTATAGAAAAATAGTTGCAATTCTTCATTGAAGTACATTCACGTATCCGTGGATTCTTCTTATAATTTGGAGCCGCCATTTCACTACGAGACGATCCACAACTGCAGGTCTCGGGGAAGGGGATTGCAACGTCATAGCCCACACCATCCACCCCTCACTCGGGGGCTGTATTCGCGAGTACAGCTTTGGAGATGTCTGCTCTAGAGTCTACATTGCTACACTACAACTTAGCCTGTTTAAAATCTTACTCTATGCTCAACCTATAAATTAGAATATATCTTTATTATAATCACGAAAAACATGTTATTTTCAGTAATTTTCTTTTTTGCCTTTATTAAACACTACACCCAGTGCAGTCAAATATTAACTCACGAGAGCATGATTCATTTTAGCAAATAAAACTACCATACAGTAGCATTAGTCGCTCACTGCAGACAAGTCTTGTAGGTACAGTGAGGTTTTCTAAATGTTGATATATATTATCTAATCCTTTTCTACTGATAAAATGGGTTAGTTTGTGGCACTGTTAATAAATACAAAATGCATTTTCCTAGTAATTGGAACTAAACTTCTTTTTATAACGATTAGTTAGCTTTATGTACATATATAATACACATCTTATCATCTAGACAGGATTAATGGTCTGAAACTTTTACGACATGATAAGATATAGGTTGATGCAGGTGTAGCAAAAAGTTGAATCGCGACTATATTTGGACTCCCCACGTTTCCCTTCAGAACAGTGCCTTCTTTCACCTCCATTTGTTTTATGTTCTACTAGGTGTGTCCAACCCTCTAACCAGGCCAAGTAATAGCCGATCCAACATTTTGAATGTTCCATAAATAGCTCATATAGCTTCTTTTCATTACAAACTCTTCCTATTTCGAATCTGAAAAAGTAACATAGACTTATTCATAAAGTCATTTTACATTTCAGTCTGAGAGCGGCCGCGCCTTGGCCAAGTGGTTAGACCACTGTCTCTCACCTAAACGGCCCTGGTTTGATCCCAAGCGACCGTATATGGGATTTTGGTGGACAAAGCGGCGCAGCGGGGGTTTTCTTCGGCTTCTCCGGTTTCCCCCGTCATTGCATTCCACCGGTGCTTTATCTTCATTCCATGTATCATCAGTGCCATTGCCTGTGGTGCCACTTGTAGTAAAAGCGGGCGTTAAACACTAAAAAAAAAAATAAAAGTCTGAGATTCTCAATATTCTAAATGGAACTAACAGAAACCAAATACCATTCCGGAACTTCGTGCTAAATTTTAAAGACCATTGTGGATTACACAATAACTAAAATAGAATGTATCCCTTCAGACCCTTTACCTGGAATTCATGATCTTGGTTTAAGGCTCGTGCACAGATTTACCTCCACATACATTTGTGAGAAAAGTTTTTGCATTTCCAATATATTCATTGCATATTTTGATGTGTAACTGAGTTCGAATATTTCTGCAAGGCTAATGAACCTAGATTATCTGGGCTGGTAAGAACTGAACTAAAGTGTTGACTCGTCGATGCAAAACAGAGAATCTATATTGATAGCCGTTATTTATTTTGCGGTGCAGTTATGACCGTGCAGAGAACATCAGATAGTTACATCATGTGATGTGTGTGTGGGTAAACTGTTAGACAAAGAGGAAAAACAACCAAATACAACGAACTGGATACAAATTAAGCTTGTTATGAAATACCTAATCAAATTATAGTAATTTGTTGTCATATTTATGCATGTATCCATTTATTTGTATAAGAGCGTATTTAGGTAAAACATGGCTATACTAATATTATTCTCGTCCTTTTAAGAAGCAAATAATTTTTCTGATGCAATTTCTTTTTTCTGTTCTCTTGATTTGTCAGCTGCAATAGAAAGAAGGATAAGTCTTTGTTGGCTGACAATGGAAAACGTTTTAATTTAAGAATTTGTGCAAGGGATTCATTTCATGTTTCAGCTCAAATTGAAATAAAAAGAGGTATTGAAAAAATCGACGCATAGATACTTTAAACTATTTACTACTTTAATAAAATAAAATTTTAACTTGATTGTGGTGTACATTTTATTCGTAAAAATCTATATTTTCTAAGAAACTGATTTAATAATTGATATTACAGCTGAAAGTTTCCTTCATAATACTGTTAGGTCATACCACATATTATGAGTTATAATAGCATTTCTTTTATTATGGTGACAAATATATCCTAGCTCTAATAATGATGATTCAAAACAATTTCATAGTTAAAGAAATAGATAGTTGTATAAATTCTTTCCCAAAACACGTTTCAATGTAACATTAACTTAATAACAAAAGGAGTATATGCACTGCTTATATGCATTTATTTAAAAATTGAATACAAGTTCCAAATATAGATAACGCCGCTGAAAGCAAAGAATTTTAATATTTTTTAAAAAAACTTTCTTTTTAAAGGAGATCCCCGTTGTCATTCCAGTTTTCTTCGTTTGGCGTCGTTTTATTCATTCAACTGCTTTGGTATCCGTGACTTTGTCTTTAGAACAAATAATTATTTCAATCTCTATTGTTGGTAGCGGAAGTATCTCCGCAATCCGCACAACAACTCAATGCCTAGATTTTAAAATAAATTCAAAGTTTGAGGTTCCACTGAACCACCATAGCTCACTTTTAGAATTTGATTTCTATGGTAACCAAGGCGAGAGAGAAATACAAAACAAAGTTCATCCTTGATTCGCCTCCGTTGAGGGACTGCAGGGAAAGGTTTACAGTAAGACACCATCACCTCTAAATACAATTTTCATGGGAGAATTTACGTTATCTTTATTTTGCAGAAATTGCTGTAAAGATTGTGATTAAAATGAGTTTGCGGCATTGATACGACCAATTGATATATATCTTGAACATTGTCTATGTTATCCCCTTCAGTCTTATGAAAATGTATGAAATTTTGCATAGCTAGGAAATTATAAGAGATTGACGAAGACTGAACGACATTAGTTTTGCAACTAGTTTCATGTAAGCATTTTATGAAACTACGAGGGCCGTTTTGTTTCAACACCCGATAGGCTATAAATAAAATACAAGTTCATAGAAGACAATTATTTACTTACTAAAAGTTTTGTACACTTATGGTTGTTGTACACCAAAATCATTGAGTCATTTATCGTACCTGTACACAAGCTTTGCAATACCCGCTTCAAAAAATGTTGCCGCCAATGATTTCAAATGAGCATTGACGTTGTTTTGAAGATCTTCGTTGGTTTGAAATTTCTGCCCTCCTAGCCACGTCTTCAGTTCAGGGAAAAGGTAAAGGTCGCTGGGTGCAAGGTCAGGACTGTACGGCGGATGATCGAAAATGTCCCACTGAAATTGTTCAAGGGGCCGATGGGTTGTGCCAGGAGTGTGTGGACGAGCGTTGTCATGGATCAACACAATTCCTGAAGTCAGCATTCCTCTTCATTTGTTTTGAATTGCTCTCCGCAAACGTCGTAAAGTACGAATCTCAATCTTTTTGGTGATTATGTTGAAAAGTAACCATAAATGTACCACCAACCTTTTAGTAATAAAATAATTATGTTCTATGAACTTGTCTTGTATTTATAGCCTATCGGAGGTTGCAACAAAGAACGGCCCTCTTAATTTCACATGATATTGTTTACATTGTGACGCTTGTGTGTATATAATAATTGTAAATATTTTTGACTCCTATCTGCGTGAGTAAATTTATAAAACGGATCATCAACTTATTAATGGTAGAGATGTTACTACTGCCCTTAAGAGAAAAAAAAAAAAAAGAAAAAAAAATATGCACCACATCTTGGATTACGAAAACTTCATCTTTACATTTGAGTGAAGTGGCTTTAAATATGAGTAGATAAGATAGAGGAATCCTGGGCCAGGGGCTAATGCGCATACATGGGAAAGATAGGGCATTCAAGGGTCATGCTAGGCGGAGGTGGAACTTATCTTAGACTCAGAGTATTAGGTGTATTTTTCAGTCCTTTGAGGTCCTTTTCAAGGTGGGCTGTTTTGTTTTACATTTATTTTTACGGTTTGTTCCTAGAATTTTGAAATGTTTAACGATTTCTAGTACTGTGGCGTGCCGTTTGAAGTCCTTTGTTTTATTATTTTGCAGTGTTTTGCTGTGCTTTTGGAGTGTATAGAGGACATCTATAAGCTCTTTGTAGGTTTTTCGAGGGCTAGGACAGCTGTTTCGAATGCTTTGAATATCATTTCATACCTTTGGGAGGGTGTTTAGTTCAGCTGTTTCAGGGTTCTCATCACATATTTTAGCTCTTTTCAACTGATTTCACGTCATTTTGAGGGTACTTAGGGCTCTAAAGCGAGTATTTTAGCCCTTTTGAGACGTTTTTGCTCATATTTTACAGTGTTTGCTACTGATTTTTGAAGCTTTTGTAAACATTTTAGTACGTCTCAGGATTATCTTTCAGCGATTGTAGTGTTTACACGTGCATTTTTTCGGGATTTATAAGATGATTTTAGTACTGCCACTATTGTTTAGTATGCTTTTAGATGACATTCCATGTCATTTGGAGGATGTTTAGGACTTTAGGACAGCTAGTTGGGGGGAGGGGGGGTAAATATCAAGCATTTTAACTCTTTTAATTTCATTTCACGGTATCTTGAGGGTATGTATGACTCTAAAAATAGGTATTTTACGCTTTTTCAGGTGTTTTAACGCATATTTTACATTATTTTGCAGTGTTTTCTAATGCTTTTTAGCACTTCTAAGGACATTCTTGAACGTTTTTAAAAATTCTTTTAGTGCTTTCACATACATTTTTCAGGATTTTAACGGTGATTTGTAGCGTTGCCACTGTTGTTTAATATGCTTTTAAAGCCATGCCATACCATTTGGGGAGGGTGCTTAGGACAGTAGGACAGTGTATTGATGAGGCATTTTAGCTCTTTTCCATACATCTCGAACTGTTTTGTTGGTATATACGACTCTAAAACAATCGGTTTTCACTTTCCGGCATATTGCTAATATTTTAGAGTATTTTGCAGTGTTTTCTTATAGTTTTAACACTTTTATAGACATTTTAACACATTTTGAGCATATTTTGCAGTATTTTGTAGTGTTTTGTACTGCTTTATGTCTCTCCTTACACAACATTTACGACATTTAAGGTATGCAGAACATTAGAGTAGTGTTAAACCCTTAGGTAATTGGTATTTCAACTCACTTTGAAAGTATATTTGGAAACTTTTTAAGAACTTTAGGAGAACAACGAAGGTGTACTAACGACATATTAGTTCGTTTAGAAGCACTTTAAGCGTATTTGAGGTAATGTCCTTTTCATGCGGTTTTCTTATGTTTGATAGTAATTGAGGTAATTTTTGTTGTCATCGTTTCAATGTTTCTGACGATTTTCACACTATTTTCTATGTTTTATACCATTTTCATATGTTCCAGGAAGATGTGATCGCTTTTATAGCTAATCCGGTAGTTTACAGTTTTGTCATATTTTTATACAATTTAGATCAATTCTGTGTTCTGTTTCAAGTTTGTTGCGGTCCTGTAAGAGTCATAGTATATATCTTTTTCGCATGTTCAGCTGATAACTTGTGAATCGAGGGGATATGTTTGTATGGTTTCCAGTCTTTCCTAGTTTGTAAATGCAACATAACCTAACTTTTCGTATCTCCGTCTTTTTATTTGTCTTTTTGTATGACGTCTCTCTTTCTATAATGTTACTAGAAGAAGGGTCTAAGCCTTTGTTGTGAAATTATGTATTGTTTTGTGAACATTATGATTCCACGTGTTTTATTCGTCTTTTGTTGCTTTGTACAGTCAATTTTCTTTTATTCAAGATTTTTTTTTTCTCTAATATAATGTTATCGAATTTTTTTTACTGTTGAAGCGTTGATCATATTTTGTACCTTGATGCTAGTATTTTCAGCTTTTTATTACTATTTGCCTTTATATAAATATAGTTAGCATTACAGGTTAGGCGTCACTCCTCTTTTATCTGTGCGTGAGTCTAGCATTAGAAATGCATTCTAATGGCAGAGTTCCCGCCGCCTCCCATTCTTATTCTTCTTATTCTTCTCTCTACGTTAACCTTTGCTAGATGCATGGGGGTGTTCGGAGTCTATGCTTTAATTTTCCTACCACGTTACCGATGATGAGCAATGCATGTAGTATTCTCTCATAATACGTTAACAACTTTGTAATGACCATAAGCATAGGTTGATATTCCATCATCAGCAATCACTCTTTTATCATCATGGGGCGATAGAGCGATTTTGTTGACTTTTACAGACGGAACGTTATGCTGTTGTCACATGATCAAATTCATAGTAGTTCTTATTATTTCGCTGTTTTTAAGACAATGTACATAAATGTCGAATGTGATGTACTGCTTAGTAGCGCTTCGTTTTGTACCTTTAACCTTTTTTATCATTCCTCCATCAATATTGAGAGCATATATCTTAGGTCTCATTCCGACAATACGTTCGATAATTTTCCCGTGAGCTTCATCTTTAAACTTTCCCAACACTTTTTTTTTTCTGTGTGGAGTGGCACATGTGACTTACAGGGTAATCAGATGTATCCAAATGTTCTAGAAATTGCATTTTGTCGTGGAATACTCAGTTGTTCTAACTTGATGAATGAAGGAGTATCCATGTCCATGAGCTTCAAGTTTTCAGTTCCATAATACGGCAATAGCACACCAAAATGGTATGAATACATGAGGGTTTTTGATAAATCCAGTACGCTCTTTCCGAGGTATATTGACTTGTTGAATATAATCTCTCGCGATGCCATATGAACAGCTACTAGGTTAGGTCCATATATATATATATATATATATATATATATATATATATATATATATATTTCTATCGATAAATGTAGGCTTAGAAATCAGCTTTTCCAATGCTTTCTCGTTTGTCGCAGGGCGTATATCCATGCATTTCGTATATTCTCCATGGTTTATCCAAACACAGCATTGTTGAATAGTTGATACAGATCATTTTCAAAATCATTTCGAGCCTCTTGCCTCAGCTTGTTATTAAACGCTATGTAAGGTTTTAACCAGCACGATTGTTTAAACTGTAGCACACAATGGATTTTTATTAGTCGTAGTCCATGTGCGAGTGTCTGTTTTAACACCATGTAATGGACAACATACTTTTTCCTGCTCTCAAAGTGAACAATTAGTTTCTTTAAACTTGACTTCTTTGGTTTCAGACACTCAGGTAGGAACGGCAAATCATTATGTAGAGCGCGAAGCTCAGTAGGGTAATCCACAACTTCGAAGGGGATCATCTTCTTTTAGTGTTTCTATATTAATACTATCGGACGAAACCCACTGAAACCCTCCATAAGACAGTGGATGCTGCATAGCCCATTCATATTGGTTATTTGCGTCTTCGAATGTAATAAATTGAGTCGGTTGATTAGGATCTAACTCCTCTGTGTAAGTGTTGTTAGTCTGGGCATACCGACTAGACAGCTGACATAATCCTCCTCTTATGCCAGATTCTACCATGAGAAGCTGCTCATAATCCGTTAATAATTCTAGTTCAATTCCGGTATACAGAAGCATAGCGCCCCAGGTTAGTCCTGAAGATGTAAAGTAATGTGCAGGATCAACTTTATGAGTATTCAATGTTTGCTCTCTGAAGGCTTCAAAAACATCTGCGAGTAGCAGAACATCTGAGGTTAAGTAGAGATCACTGTATTCTCCCAAATTTCTGATATTAAACTGCTCCCATACATTTTCAGCATGTTCGTAGTCTTGATCATTGATTTCCTCTTCATTTAGTCTATTGTAGAACGCTTCCTTTGGATGCAAGCATGTTTCTTTTAAAACATACCATGATGTTATGTAATCATAAGGAAATACTCCTCTGCGAGTCACCAATCCAATCTTCTCTTCTCAAAATATTTGCACGTCTCTGGAAACGATGTTAAGGTTTTTGTTAGTTTATCCAAGCTTGAGCTGAGGAAACGGTATGTATCCACAAACCGAAACTTAATATCTCCTACATGTTTCGAGAATGAAATATATTTTTCTTCTGAGCACGGCATCACCTCCGCTCTTTCACTTGTACATCCTAACTGTTTAACGATGAAATGAGAATCATTTCCGCTTAAGTTGTGCATGAAGACAGGAATATGTTTAAGAGTTTTGCAGGCTAGATTGCATTCAGTATGGAGACTTCCTGGATATTCGCCAATCAAATGGTAATGATCCCTAAACTTCCAATTTTCTTAGGTGAATTTTTTATTACAAAAGTAGCATTCAGTAGAAGACTCAAAATCCTCCTGTTGTTGGTCTGTTATTTGCTGAGGTTTAGCACATTTGTATATACTGTTAATCTTATTTGCAAGAGACATTAGATAATCCATAAATTTCTCAGTAGCATAAAATCCTCTATATACATAAGGAGCAACAGGAAGATCAGTCTGTAGCTGCTCAACACAAGACGCTGATTTGACGTAAACAGCGAAACTCATCGGTGAATGCTTCTGATAGGGTGCTATGTAGGAAGCTTCTGGATTACACTCGCATAGGTAATACGGACTAGGAATACTCTCAAAATCTGCATAGTTGTATTACGGGAGTTTCAACATCCTTTCCACATTTTTAAAGTGAAGGATAGAGGTTTCCTTTGTAGGCATACCTATCCTAGCGTTAGCATGCTGCCTGCAGATAGCAGCATGTTCCTTCAATTTTTGCACCTCACTACGACCATATCGGCCATCAAAATGAGTGAAGCAGCGTTTACAGGTGTAAACTCGTCCTTTATATTTTGTCTTTTGATCTCAAATAAGCTTCTCGAAGTTCTTGATATATTCATAGTGATGCGTACTATTTCCATTACTCAGAAGAAGAGGGTCTTGATGATCAGCTAGCTCTTCCTCTGCAACCTTTATTGGAAACACTTGTTTCTTTTCATCTAGTCCAAACACGATAATAGATAAATCAATTTTCTTTTCAAATGTCAGGATTTCAGACAATGGCTTAGGAAACGTGATACACGAGAAGACATATTTTTCCTCGAGTTTCTTGTATTTGCTGACACGTTGAAGCTTGTGGTCGACGAATTGAGCAAGGATAGCGTATAAAAAGCAGCGTTCTTCACGATGGTTCTGAGGGTTCACACACGCTTTCTTTCCTTCTATAGATGCAGGTGGAGCAACATGACTGCTTCCACGAAGAGGGCTGTACTTGTTAATTTGAAGGCGTACTCCCTCCACAGCAAGCAGAGCCCAATTGCTTCCTTTAAGTTGTGATTCATCCATTTCAGCATCCAGTTTCTTGAATTTCGTCTCTAACATGGTGTTTAAGTGAGGTTCTAGAAATACTGCCTGTATTTCTGGTTTTGAAGGTCTTGTCCGTAGTTTCTCCAACACTATTTACAAATCGGTATTCCACTAACAGGTTAATCTTCACAGCTTTATGCATTGGGGGCTCTTTTTGAACAGATTGTATAATCCTCTGCTTAGCTTCCTGCAGGTAAGTCTTCATGTACTTGCTAGAATTGCATCGGGTGAAGTAAGATTTCAGACGCCCTTTAAACGATGTCTCAAATTCTTTCGCATTGCATTCGCTCTACATTGTAGTCAATAGTTGATCTCTAGTAGGCTCGATTTTTGTCTTCTACAGGGGCATGTCTGCACCGCAATGCTCTTATTGACGACTCCCATTGTAGCTGTTCCCGAAGGTTGATTCACAGTGTTTGCATTTGAAGAGTTGACCGCAACTCAGTTTATGCCGTCTCTTGCCATAACTCCTTAGAAAGCCTTTGCCACACCTAATACAACTGCAGTCAAAGGTATAGTTCAGAAGTAATCCTCTAGATGGAGCTTTCTGCATGTCTTCAATCTGATAAATGCTTCTAAGTATGATAAAAAGGACAGAACGTATATCGCCCTAACACGTTCTTCTCGCTATTGGTAGCTAGTTTCTCTAAGTGGAGCTCATATACTGGACTCGAAGTCAACCTTCGCAATGAACATCTGCCATTTTTTTTTTTTTTACCGTGGAGGGCAAAAATGCATTCCTGCATTCGACCCCAGGCCTTAGTGCAATGGCTAGGGGGATATGTGGCCCTCCGCGTGAAGTGCGGTATATCCTCTAAAAAAACCCTCTACGTGTTAATCTTTATAAAGAGTAATTTCGTGCTCTCATGCATTAGTCGGGTCCCGCATAGCACCCCGGTTAGTAAGAGAAAGCTACTTAGTTTTCATGCATTGCATGAGAGCGCGTTAATGGTAGTTACTGTGATTGCCCATGAAACCTGAACAATACCAGTGGATAATCATGCATTAATTTTATAAGTGTTTTATTCGTGCATTACTATGTTCTACTTCTGCAGGTGAGCCTGCTTACCATGTATTGACTATAATTAAAGCGTTATTTTTCCCTGCATTATGTTTAGGCTTAAGATATATGTTTGGAATGAAGATTTATATATTTGGAGTTGTGCTTCAGCGCCGGTGCTTCGGAAGATTTCTCCGCTCGTCAGTGGTTGTGCAACCTCACGTCGGTGGTAGTAATTCCGGGCTTTTTGGGCCTTCTTCATCTCATTTACCAGGTGGTTGCCAAGGTCTTCTAAGTGATCGACTCCATAATGCAGCTGCTCGAGGTTCGCTGACAAGTCGATCACGATGGGAGGCCCTTTCCACCGGTCCGCCTCAGCTGTAGCTGAGGGCTTTAGGGTTCTGTAACGGGCTGGTACTGAAACATTCAAGAAGAGAAAAGAGAAATAATAAATAAAGATGTGTGTTGGAGTTTTAAGGGGAGAGGGAAGGATTTAGGACAGGAGGTTTGTTAGGTATTGTTGTATTTCGTCTGGTGTGGTTTCTTGTGTTATCGTCCTGTCAAAAAGTGACAAAGGTCTGTTGTGTTTGTTTGTGTGTCTTAGTTCCCTAGCGTTTCTATTAAAGGGTTGTGATGTGCATTTAGTTTTTTTTACGTGTCATAGGTTAGCTTTTTAATGAATTGTTCGAAATGATGTATTTAGAGTTCTTCGTGAAGTATGTCAGCTGGAGCTGTGTATGGTACTTTAGATACTAAGCGTAGAATTTTATTTTGGAATCTTTGTAAGTTTTTGATGTGGTTCACGGAGGCATACCCCCATACTTGTGATGCGTAAGTAATTATAGGTCGGATTAATGTTTTGTAAAGTGTGAGTCCCATGTTAAGGCTTAGCTGGGAGCCCATGTTGATGAGCGGGTATAGCCTGCCCAATTGAGCATTGGCCTTTCCACGGGACTGGGTAATATAGATCTGCTATAGACAGCACCTCCTATTTATACCAACGGCACGGACCTACAATGAGGTCACGTGACTTAAACAGTGCCTTTCCCCTGGTTCTTCAGCATTTACTGCTCGAGCTAGTAATCATACTTTAGAGGATTTAAGAAGTTAAATTATATATCAGATACGTGTTTCTTTTTCATGTTTGAATATATTTTATAGTTTTTATATTCTTTTATGTGCACAAATCCATGTATTATCATATAATCGAGGATTAAGCATGTGCAGTTGAAAGTTCAACATTCATTTCCCGTTGTTGTTCCCCATCAAAGCCGTCCGACAGGTTAGTGTATCTGCCACGTTCCTAAAACCGGTTTTCATGTTCTAACCCCAGGCATGTTCTTCCAATCCTCATATACCGCTACTTAGCTTAACCTCTGAATCCAGTTTTCAGTGTGTCTAATCTCGAATCATCATGTTCAGACATGCTCTCCTTCCACACCATCCACTACCCACGACAGAAGGACAGTAGCCAGACCAAAATGTATAAGCTTTCGCCACTAGTACAGCACACCCATACTTTAGAGGTTTCAATAAGTTAAATTATACACCAGTCACATGGTTATTGCATGTTTTAATATCTTTTTCAGCTTTTATATAATTTTATACAGAAAAGCCAACTACTATTTGTTGGCTTGTATCTCCTGAACGGCTTAAGATAGAACAATGCTCCTCTACTTACGCAATCCAAGAACAATTACCACCAAGGTTCCAAATGCTTGGGTTCGATTCTGGGTTTTTATAATAAATTTTAGCTTCATATAACTCCTAAACTAATTTAGATAAAGACTTCGAGGTAAGTGCATTCAATAGATAGGAATTGATGTAAAGTTATAAATATACACCAGTTTACCTTAGGTTCCAGGGTTCGATGTGAAAGCTTAAAACCTGATTTTCTCAGGATCTATTAGTGCTAACATGATCGGACACAGGCAATGCGGTAACTCTTATTACGCTACATCAGATTAAATTATAATTTGTAATCCTGGGTCCTTGGCTCGAATCCGTAATTTTCGATGAATTTTTATGTTTTTAGCTGAATCCTGCACTATAACGCCTAAAATTAACATAAAAAGCTAATGTTGACGGTATTAGCAAGCCAAACTGTGATTATATATTGATATTTAACCTAGAGGGTCTCGGTTCGATTCTAGGTTGATATATGAAAATTTAATCTCTTATAGGGGCTATACTAATTTAGATACTGTCTTCTAACAAACTTTATTCAGTATACGTGCAATTATTTAAATCTGTGCGGATTTATTTGAAGGTCCTGGGTTTGAGCAAAATCTTGAAAAATGGTTATCTCAGGCCCTATTAATCCTAACGAGACGAAGCAAAGCTTCCAACTCAGTTATAATTACGCAACAACAGTTGTGAGAATAAATTATGTTTGTAGGTCCTTGGGTCCAATTTATAGCTTTCGTTGACGTTTCAAGTTTTGAGGGTGATCATTAACTATTAGACCGGCATTAACAGGAAAACGGGTATATTGATGCTGTGAGCACATGCATTTAAGACTCTAAGTACTTCTTAGTCTAGAGGACCCGCTTCGATCCCTGACTCGAATAGACATTAACTCCAAGGTGAACAACTCTTAGAGGAATGGAGATGACGAGAAAGAATAAAGCGGAAGCAGATGGCCCTCCCTCCGTTCTGGAATAGTGATACAAATAAAAAAAGATGGCATTAGGGTCTTTGTTCGAGTCCATAAAGGGTCCGTTTTATAACGTATAAACAAAGAGTGTTATATAGCTTTAATAAATATACACAATAAGGGCTAATACTGGGAATATTAAAACGGTTAATAGCTACTAAAAGAACACGGGTTCGATTCCTGTCCTTTCATGACCGGACTTTTTCGGATTTCATGTGCACTGCAACTTTTAAAGCTGAATAGCCCCTACAACACGTGTATAAATATAGTAATATGCCGAATTAGCTATATAAAACAACTAATCCTTGTGGTCTAGGCTTCGAATACTGAAAACTTGGAGAAAATGTAACTAAATCAAATAATACATGACTGAACACGGATGTGTCTATGATGCTGCCATGGGGCTGTATAAGAAACCAGATACCTAACAACAGGTTAAAATATGACGAAAACAGAATATTTAGCGCAAGGGAGATGCACTAATTCGTTGGACAACGTTCATGTGGAAACAACAGGGTCATGACTGACAGGCTTCCAACTTCACATGCAAAATACCAGTTTAAACGAAAATGTATGGTTTTGTCTGTATAAAAGTATATAAAAGCTGAAAAAGATATTAAAACATGCAATAACCATGTGACTGGTGTATAATTTAACTTATTGAAACCTCTAAAGTATGGGTGTGCTGTACTAGTGGCGAAAGCTTATACATTTTGGTCTGGCTACTGTCCTTCTGTCGTGGGTAGTGGATGGTGTGGAAGGAGAGCATGTCTGAACATGATGATTCGAGATTAGACACACTGAAAACTGGATTCAGAGGTTAAGCTAAGTAGCGGTATATGAGGATTGGAAGAACATGCCTGGGGTTAGAACATGGAAACCGGTTTTAGGAACATGGCAGATACACTAACCTGTCGGACGGCTTTGATGGGGAACAACAATGGGAAATGAATGTTGAAATTTCAACTGTACATGCTTAATACTCGATTATATGATAATACATGGATTTGTGCACATAAAAGAATATAAAAGCTATAAAACCTATTAAAAGATGAAAAAAAAAAAAAACAACATGTATCTGATATATGTAATTTAGCTTCTTAAAGCCTCTATAATATAATTACTAGCTCGAACAGTAAACGCTGAAAACCAGGGGAAAGGCACTGTTTATGTCACGTGACCTCATAGTAGGTCCGTGCCGTTGGTATAAATAGGAGGTACTGTCTATAGCAGATCTATATTACCCAGACCCGTGGAAAGGCCAATGCTCAATTGGGCAGGCTGTACCCGCTCATCAACATGGGCTCCCAGCTAAGCCTTAACATGGGACTCACACTTTACAAAACATTAATCCGACCTATAATTACTTACGCATCCCAAGTATGGGGGTATGCCTCCGTGAACCACATCAAAAACTTACAAAGATTCCAAAATAAAATTCTACGCTTAGTATCTAAAGTACCATACACAGCTCCAGCTGACATACTTCACGAAGAACTCTAAATACATCATTTCGAACAATTCATTAAAAAGCTAACCTATGACACGTATAAAAAACTAAATGCACATCACAACCCTTTAATAGAAACGCTAGGGAACTAAGACACACAAACAAACATAAACGACCTTTGTCACTTTTTGACAGGACGATAACACAAGAAACCACACCAGACGAAATACAACTATACCTAACAAACCTCTTGTCCTAAAACCCTCTCTCGCCCCTAAAAACTCCAACACACATCTTTATTTATTATCTCTCTTTTCTCTTCTTGTATGTTTCAGTACCAGCCCGTTACAGAACTCTAAAACCCTCAGCTACAGCTGAGGCGGACCGGTGGAAAGGGCCTCCCATCGTGATCGACGTGGGCAGCGAACCTCGGGCAGCTGCATTATGGAGTCGATAACTTAGACGACCTTGGCAACCACCTGGTAAATGAGCTGACGATGGCCCAAAAAGCCCGGAATTAACACTATCGACGAGCGGCTGCGCAACCACTGTCGAGCGGAGAAATCTCCCGAAGCACCGGCGCAGAAGCACAACTTCAAATATATAAATCTCATTCCAAACATATACCTTAAGGCTAAAGATAATGCAGGGAAAAATAACACTTTACTTATAGTCTATACATGTAAGCTGGCACACCTGCAGAAGTAGAACATAGTAATGCACGAATAAAACACTTATAAAATTAATGCATGATTATCCACTGGTATTGTTCAGGTTTCATGGGCAATCACAGCAACTACCATAAACGCACCCGCATTCAATTGATGAAAACTAAGTAGCTTACTCTTACCAACCGGGGTTCTATGGAACTCCTCTTTTGCATGTATGCACGAAATTACTCACTATAACGATTAACACGTGGAGGGGTTTTTTGTGGATATACCGCACTTCGCGGGGAGGTCCGCATATCCCCCTAGCCATTGCACTAAGGCCTTGGGTCGAATGGCGGAATGCATTTTTCCCGTCCACGGTAAAAAAAAAAATAGCAGATATTGTTTGCGGTGGTTTGCTCCGAGTCGAGAATATTAACTCCTCTTAGTGAAACTAGCTACCAATAGCGAGAAGAACGTGTTACAGCGATATACGTTCTGTCCTTTTTATCATACTTAGAAGCATTTATCAGATTGAAGACATGCAGAAAGCTACATTTACCGGAGTATCTGTGAACTCTACTTCTGACTGCAGTTGTATTAAGTGTGGCAATGGCTTTCTATGGAGTTATGACAAGAGACGGCATAAACTGAGTTGCGGTCAATTCTTCAAATGCAAACACTGTGCTAAAACCTCGGGAACAGCTACAATGGAAGCCGTCATTAAGAGCATTGCGGTGTAAGCATGCCCCTGTAGAAGACAAAAATCGAGCCTAATAGAAACCAACTATTGACTACAATGTAGAGTGAATGCAATATGAAAGAATATGAGACATCGTTTGAAGGGCGTCTGAAATCTTTCTTCATCCGCTGCAATTCTAGCAAGGACATGAAGACTTACCTGCAGGAAGCTAAGAAGAGGATTATATAATCTGTTCAAAAAGAGACACCAATACATAAAGCTGTAAAGATTAACCTGTTAGTGGAATGCCGATTTGTAAATAGTGTTGGAGAAACTACGGACAAGACCTTCAAAACCAGAAATGCAGGCAGTATTTCTAGAACCTGACTTAAACACCATGTTAGATGCGAAATCAAGAAACTGGATGCGGAAATGAATGAATCACAACTTAAAGGAAGCAATTGGGCTCTGCTTGCTGTGGAGGGAGTACGCCTTCAAATTAACAAGTACAGCCCTCTTCGTGGAAGCAGTCATGTTGCTCTACCTGCATCTGAAGAAGGAAAGAAAGCGTATGTGAACCCTCAGAACCATCGTGAAGAACGCTGCTTTTTATACGCTATCCTTGCTCAATTCGTCGACAAGAAGCCTCAACGTGTCAGCAAATACAAGAAACTCGAGGAAAAATATGTCTTCTCGTGTATCACGTTTCCTAAGCCATTGTCTGAAATCCCGACATTTGAAAAGAAAAATGATTTATCTATTACCGTCTTTGGACAGGATAAAAAGAAACAAGAGTTTGCAATTAAGGTTGCGGAGGAAGAACTAGCTGATTATCGTGACCTTCTTCTTCTAAGTAATGGAAACGGTACGCATCACTATGTATATATCAAGAAGTTTGAGAAGCTTATTTGAGAACAAAAGTCAAAATGTAAAGGACGAGTGTACACCTGTAAACGCTGCTTCACAAATTTTGATGTCCGATATGGCCGTAGTGGGGTGCAATAATTGAAGGAACATGCTGATATCTGCAGGCAACATGCTGTCGCTTGGATAGTTATGCCTACAAAGGAAACCCCTATCCTTCACTTTAAAAATGTGGAAAGGATGTTGAAACTCTCGATGTCATCTATGCAGATTTTGAGAGTATTCTTAGTCAGTATTACTCATCCGAGTCTAATCCGGAAGCTTCCTACACAACTCTCTCTCAGAAGCATTCACCGATGAGTTTCGCTGTGTACGTCAAATCAGCGTCTTCTGTTGAGCAGCTAAAGACTGATCTTCCTATTGCTCCTTGTGTATACAGAGGATATGATGCTGCTGAGAAATGTATGGATTATCTATTGTCTCTTGCAAATAAGATTATCAGTATATACAAATATGCTAAACCTCTAAAAATAACAGACCAACAAAAGGAGGATTTTGAATGCTACTTTTGTAATAAAAATTCACTTAAGAAAATTGGAAGTTTAGGGATCATTACCATTTGATTGGCGAATATCCAGGAAGTCTCCATACTGAATGCAATCTAGCCTGCAAAACTCTTAAACATATTCCTGTCATAATGCACAACTTAAGCGGATATGATTCTCATTTAATCGTTAAACAGTTAGGTTGTACAAGTGAAAGAGCGGGGGTGATGCCGTGCTCAGAAGAAAAATATATTTCTTTCTCGAAACATGTAGGAGATATTAAGCTTCGGTTTGTTGATACATACCGTTTGCTCAGCTCAAGCTTGGATAAACTAACAAAAACCTTAACATCGTTTCCAGAGACGTGCAAATACTTTGAGAAGAGAAGATTGGATTGGTGACTCGCAAAGGAGTATTTCCTTATGATTACATAACATCATGGTATGTTTTAAAAGAAACATGCTTGCATCCAAAGGAAGCGTTCTACAATAGACTAAATGAAGAGGAAATCAATGATCAAGACTACGAACATGCTGAAAATGTATGGGAGCAGTTTAATATCAGAAATTTAGGAGAATACAGTGATGTCTACTAAACCTCAGATGTTCTGCTACTCGCAGATGTTTTTGAAGCCTTCAGAGAGCAAACATTGAATACTTATAAGGTTGAACCTACACATTACTTTACATATTCAGGACTAACCTGGGACGCTATGCTTCTATATACCGGAATGGAACTAGAATTATCAACGGATTATGAGCGGCTTCGCATGGTAGTATCTGGCATAGGAGGAGGATTATGTCAGCTGTCTAATCGGTATGCCTAGACTAACAACACTTACATAGAGGAGTTAGATCCTAATAAACCAACTCTACTTATTACATTCGAAGTCGCAAATAACCAATATGGATGGGTTATGCAGCATCCACTGCCTTATGGAGGGTTTCAGTGGGTTTCTCCCGATAGTATTAATATGGAAACACTAAACGATAATCGTCTTGGATTCATATTCGAAGTTGTGGACTACCCTTCTGAGCTTCGCGCTCCACATAATGATTTGCCGTTCCTACCTGATTATCTGCAACCAAAGAAATCAAGTGTAAAGAAAATAATTGCTCACCTTGAGAGCAGGAAGAAGTATGTTGTCCATTTCATGACGTTAAAACAGGCACTCACACATGGACTTGAACTAAAAAAAAATCCGACAATCGTGCTGGTTAAAACCTTACATAGCATTTAATAACAAGCTGACGCAAGAGAATATAAATGACTTTGAAAAGAATCTGTACAAACTATTCAACAATGCTATGTTTGAAAAAAGCATGGAGAATATACGAAATGCGTGGATGTACGCCTTGTGACAAACGAGAAAACATTGGAAAAGCTGAGTTCTAAGCCTACATTCATCGACAGAAGTATATATGGACCTAACCTAGTAGCTGTTCATATGGCATCGCGAGAGATTATATTCAACAAGCCAATATACCTCGGAATGAGCGTACTGGATTTATCAAAAACCCTCCTGTATTCATACCATTATGATGTGCTATTGCCGTATTATGGAACTGAAAACTTGAAGCTCATGTACATGGATACTGACTCCTTCATTCATCAAGTTACAACAACTGACTATACCACGACAAAATGCAATTTTATGAACATTTGGATACATCTGATTACCCTATAAGTCACATGTGCCTCTCCACACAGAATAAAAAAGTGTTGGGAAAGTTTAAAGATGAAGTTCACGGGAAAATCATTCAACGTTTAGTCGGACTGAGACCTAAGATGTATGCTCTCGATGTTGATGGAGGAATGATAAAAAAGGTTAAACGTATAAAACAAAGCGCTATTAAGCAGTACATCGCATTCGAAAGTTATGTAGATTGTCTTAAAAACAGCGAAATAATGAGAACTCCCAGGAATTTGACAATGTCACAACAACATAACGCTTCGTCTGTAAAAGTCAACAAAATCTCTCTATCGCCCCATTATGATAAAAGACTGATTGCTGATGATGGAATATCAACCTATGCTTATGGTCATCACAAAGTTGTGAACGTATTATGAAAGAATACTACATGCATTGCTCATCATCGGTAACGTGGTAGGAAAATTGAGGCTTAGACTGTGAACACCCCCATGCATCTAGCAAAGGTATACGAAGAGAGAAGAATAAGAAGAATAAGAATGAGAGGTGGCGGGAACTCTGCCATTAGAATGCATTTCTAATGCTAGTCTCAAGCCCAGATAAAAGAGGAGAGACGCCTAACCTCTAATGCTAACTATATTTAAATAAAAGCAAATAGAAATAAGAAGCTGAAAATATTAACATTAGGGCAGAATATATGCTGAGCGCTTCAACAGTAAAAACAAATGTCGATATCATTATATTAGAGAGAAAAAAAGCATCTTGAATAAAAGAAAATGGACTGTAAAAAGCAACAAACGACTAATAAAACACGTGAAATCATAATGTTCAAAAACAATTAATGCTTAGACCCTTCTTCTAGTAACATTCTAGGAAGAGAGACGTCATACAAAAAGACGGAGAAACGAAAAGTTAGGTTATGTTAGATTTACAATCTAGGAAAGACTGGAAACCATACAAACATACCCCCTTGATTCACAAGTTCTCATCTGAAAATGCGAAAAGTATATATATTATGGCTGTTATAGGACCGCAACAAACTTGAAACAGAACACAGAATTTATCCAAACTATGTAAAATATGACAAAACTGTAAACTACCGGATTGGCTATAATAGCGATCGCATCATCCTAGAACATATGAAAATAAAGCATACCAATAGTGTGAAAAACATCAGAAACACTGAAACGATGACATCAATTACGACAAAAATGCTTAAAATTGTTGCAGAAATGATCTAAACTAGCACAAAATTACCTCAATTTCTATCAAACTTAAGAAAACTGCATGAAAATGACATTACCTCAAATACGCTTAAAGTGTTCCTTAACGAACTAAAATGTCATTGGTACACCTTCGTCGTTGTCATAATGTTCTTAAAAAGCTTCCAAAAATACTTTCAAAGTGAGTTCAAATACCAATTGCCTAAGGGTTTAACACTACTCTAATATTCTGCATACCTTAAATGTGTAAATGATGTGTAAGGAAACATAAAGCAGTACTAAATTCTACGAAATACTGCAAAATATGCTCAAAATGTGTATAAAAGTGTTAATAACCATAGAAAACATTGAAAAATACTTTAAAAATTAGCAATGTGCCTTAAAGTGGAAAACCGATTGTTTTAGAGTCGTATATACTAATTAAATGGTCCAAGATGTATAGAAAAGAGCTAAAAGGCCTCATCAATACCCTGTCCTACAGTCTTAAACACCCTCAGCAAATGGTATGGCATGACATTACAAGCATATTAAACAACAGTGGCAACGCTACAAATCACCATTAAAATCCTGAAAAATGTATGTGAAAACACTAAAAGCATTTTTCAAAGCATTCAAGAATGTCCTTAGAAGTGCTAAAAAGCATTAGAAAACACCGCAAAATAATGACAAATATGTGTTAAAACACCTGAGAAAGCCTAAAATGCCTATTTTTAGGGTCCTACATACCCTCAAAATACCGTGAAATGAAATTAAAGGAGTTAAAATGCTTGATATTTACCCCCCCTCCCCCAACTAGCTGTCCTAAAGTCCTAAACATCCTCCAAATGACATGGAATGTCATCAAAAAGCATACTAAACAAAAGTGGCAGTACTAAAATCATCTTATAAATCCCGAAAAAATGCACGTGTAAACACTACAATCGCTGAAAGATAATCCTGAGACGTACTAAAATGTTTACAAAAGCGTCAAAAATCAGTAGCAAACATTGCAAAATATGAGCAAAAACGTTTAAAAAGGGCTAAAATACTAGCTTTAGAGCCCTAAATAACCTCAAAATGACGTGAAATCAGTTGAAAAGAGCTAAAATATGTGATGAGAACCCTGAAACAGCTGACCTAAACACCCTCCCAAAGGTATGAAATGATATTCAAAGCATTCGAAACAGCTGTCCTAGCCCTCGAAAAACCTACAAAGAGCTTATAGATGTCCTGTATACACTCCAAAAGTACAGCAAAACACTGCAAAATAATAAAGCAAAGGACTTCAAACGGCACGCCACAGTACTAAAAATCGTTAAACATTTCAAAATTCTGGGGGAAAAAACGTAAAAATAAATGTAAAACAAAACAGCCCACCTTGAAAAGGACCCCAAAGGACTGAATAATACACCTAATACTCTGACTCTAAGACAAGTTCCACCTCCGCCTAGCATGACCCTTGAATGCCCTATCTTTCCCATGTATGCGCATTAGCCCTGGCCCTGATCTCTCGCTAGAGATTCCCTCCTCGTTGAATTCCGTATCTTTCCCAAGTATGCGCATTAGCCCCTGGCCCAGGATCCCTCTATCTTATCTACTTGTGTGATATTTGTGAAATGAACTCTCATTTTATGTTCTTGTATCTTCATTTCGTCCATATTAAGTTCCTTTAAAATTAAGTCAAGCGCAGCAGCATTTTTCGCTTTATTTTTTAAAGTTTATTTCATTAAAGTTCTACAAGCAGTTCTTCACTGCATATCCAGGCTTTAATTGCAGTCACCCTTCGTGGTGTAATGGTTACCATGCTAACTTTGTATACCCAAGATCGCGAGTTCAAACCCGGCGGAGGACGATGGATATTTTTCGGGCGTAAATATCCTTAGCATGGCTTCCTTCGGAAGGGAATAAAAGCCGTTGGTCCTGTGTCGTAGATTTACGGCACGCAAAATAATCTCAAGCCTTATAGAGGCCTCTGAACAAAATTAACCGCTCTTTCACGCCCAGTATAGAATGGGTCTCTGAGAACCACAGCAGTTAAAGAGCAGCCATAAATAAAATGCCATTTCATTTCATTTAACTAGATTTTCACTACCCCACCTCATTCTGTAAATCGAAACGCAACATAGCCTCAAAATCAAGCGCAGGTACCAATTTCGTTTATCAAAATTTGGAAGTAGCCGAAATTGGCTATGGTTCGTTCATTTTCTCCAGTCTACTCATTGTCAATTTTCCCCGCTTTGCAACCCTCATCCACACCATTCAGTTCATCTTTGCAGTAGCAGTAGTAGATTTTGCCGTTGCAGTTGAGACTTGTAATAATGGTTTCAAGCTATGAGGACTGCCAGCAAGAGATAGATATACTAACATGTAGAGCGAGAGTGGTCATTTCTGCGCGTGAACTTGACTGAACTGGCCAGAGTGAAGCTTCTTTGATGCCGTAACTGAATATCGCTACTAGCTTATGCGTATGGGCACTGAGAAAAAAAGATAATTGCGAAACTTATTTGAGAAACCTAGTATATAATGTAAAGTTGCCTTTAATTGATAGAAAATGTCGAGCTTGTTAAAATACATAAAATATGTCCAATAACTTTGTCCGTATCATTAGCCATTACCAGGATATTCACCGTTTTCCTTCGTTTTCATTGCCATTTCCTTTGAGTTCACGTAAAGCGCATGAAACATCTGCAGTTATACACAAAACAATTGAATTTGCATCAGCTATTTGTATGCTTGTGTGTAGCTTCTAGAGATATCTATCGAAGTATCTACTGCCACGATTAGCACGAATTATGTGTTTTTACACGAAGTGTTTACTTGTAATTTACAGAATAAGTATATATGTAAAAATCTTAAGTATTCCATTCACATTACTCTCTCTAGCTTTATCGCCAACAACGTTTCTTACAAAACATTATTCTTTTTTCTACATCATGCTAGCCGAGATAACATTAGGAAAACTGGTCTTATTACTTGCTTAATTATAAACAGAAGGGAAATAAGAGAATACACTATGAAAAAGCGATACCCAAAACCTTTAAAAGCCGGTTGCAATATGAAACAATTGAAATCCCGTTCTCTTTGCTTGCCATTGGTAAACAAAAGAGGCGAAAAGAGAGACGACCTTCCGTGTGAGAAAAATTTCAGTAGCTTGAATTTGAAACTAATGACGCGGAATATCTAGGAAACGTTAACTCTACAAAAAAAAAATGTTTTATAGAGATCTAAATTGTTGTGTAGGAAGCTATGGTCTATCTCTTACGGTTTACCAGATATACAAAAGTTATACAAATGTCATTCAGAACGAAAAGGTCTTCAGGGACTGTACTCAGAAGATTTAGGATATAATTATCGTTTACCATAAAGATGTCTTAAATCTATGGTACTTTCATCAAACTCGTGACAGACTTTTGAAAAAATCAAAATTTTCAAAAAATGTTCCATGTAAAGGGCAGCTCTGGGTGGGGGGGGGATTGTTCCAGAAAATCTTTGTGTCGCATCCTTGAAAGATATTAAATTTGAATATTAAGTTTGGTATGTAAGCAACTTTGCGTTTTTGAGTTATGCTGTCTACAGACAGACACATAAACATACATGGACCTTTTTCTAAAAATGCTTCTTTAGTCAGAGGACCCTAAAACATGTATTTGTGAAATATTGGTGTTCGATTTTTTGTATGCAATACAATACCTTCTCTATATACTATATACTTACACATACTGCTAGAGAAAGTAAAATATGATGCGAATAGATAAAATCCAGTAATTGTAACACAACAGATTCTTTAGAAAGCATGGCCTAAAAGTAGAATTTTAACATAGTCCACATGAACTAAACGCTTTAGATTATCCCACTAGAGCGATAAAATATTTATATCACTGCATTGCGATAAACTTTAGTTTCAAGTCCCATCACATGGCACTTATGTTTTATAATTAAACTTGTTTAATAATTTGACTTGTTTTGGTAATGTTTCTCTTTCCAACATGTTTTTTACATGATTAATTTCTCATGGTGCTCGTGTTATCAGTTCACGGTACAAATCGTCAATTCCTTGTAGAGTTAACCTATACTTTATACTAGCAGCCTTCTTCTTTCTTTGATCTAAAGTAGTAATAGTAATATTAATTCAGATGAGTATGAAATAGAAGAACCAAGTGAAATAGGACAAGCTGCAGAAAGAATAGCACTAGAACTACTCCTCAAAAAATTTAGAAAGCAATATGAAATGGTGTAAGCATTTTGGTGTAAGCCAAGCCATGATCCAAATAAAGTTAAAAATAAACAGCATAAATATGCATCATTGTGTGCCAATTACTCAATGGTAAAACTTTACCTTAATGTCTAAAACAACCAAGGAATTGTGAAGTACCATAAGCTATAATCATCTTACAGCTAGGTAATTTATATCTTGCGAGTTCTGTTAGCGATGCAATACAAGAAAGCAACCAATATCTCGCTGAACACGTAGGGTGATCTCGTTCTAATGGTGATTTTATTAATTTCAGGAATCAATATCATACCGTTGTTATTTTTAAAAATTCGAGCACTATCCAAAAATAGTGTATGCCACATGTGTTAACGGTGGTATTATTTTGCTTGTAGGATCGAGTATTTTGCTCGAACATTCCTTCTTGTAAAATGAAACTCTAATTTTAACCCTTGTATCATAAATTACCGTTTTATTTTTTACATATTTTGTACCACTGAAACATAACAAAATCACTGTTAGGCTCACACCGATTCTGTGGAGGATAGGGAAATAGGTATTCTGGTTATGGACACCCTGCCCCAAGCGGGAATCGACCCGAAACTACTGTGTTGAGAATTCAGAATAGTAAAGACAGTCAGCCTACATAAAATTTATCTCTCTGCTCGTAGTACTGTCGCTATTTTATTAACATTTATGTATGAGATTACCTTGGAGAAATGCCTAGCGCTTAGGAATTAAAAACCGGTAGTTAACGAAGAACGAATACAAGCTGCAGTCTTCCGGAAAATAAAAATAAACGACAGTGAGGCATTCCTGCTCGCTAAGGAAATGGAGAGTAAGCTACTTTCTATAAAAGGTTATACTGGAGAAAGAGCTGTCTTGCTACGTAATGTCTATACATCAATGAAAACAGGAAGCTCTTTGGCGTTAGCATATAGAAGTCGTGCTGCTGCACAATATTTCATCTGTTTGTATTTGTGAGATGAGACATTTTGATGGGAGATTTAAGGTAATCTAGTAATGAGGAGCATGTGAAAAATGAAGGAAAATTATTTAAAAAGTAGTGTCAGGATTGGTATAAGTAACAAGCTACGCTTTGGACCCATTTATGCATTATTAGTAGCATGGGAAGCTTACACTATAATGAATATCACTATAATATATACGGTCACAACGGTTGCAACGGTCACTATAATATATATATATATATATATATATATATATATATATATATATATATAGTGACTATAATATATATATATATATATATATTATAGTGACCGTTGCATAATTGGTAAACCATAAGAGATAGGCAGAAACGTACTACACAAAATATGTAGATCCGGTTAAAACTCACCATTCAGGTCATATGTATATTTTTTTGTTTTAGAGCTAACCATTTCTGAGATATTCCTTGTTTTCGGTTTAATTTTCTCAAGAATGGCTAATGATTTTTATTAAAGTACCAATTATTTCAGATATTTTTCTGACAAACGAAATTTATATTTTGTTTTTTCTGGGAATAGCCTCTGAAGACCTCTTCATTCTGGATGACGTTTATATAACTGGTAAGCATAAGAGGTAGAGGGAAACTTAATCAACAAAAAATGGTGTCTCATTAAACCACACAACTTATGTCGTGTATATTTTTGTACAGTTAACTGTTTCCGAGATATTCCTTGTTATCTGTTTACATTTTATAATGCTTTTAAGATATTCTCAAGCGGGAAGTGAACATTCGTATCTTCTCTTTTGTTTTGCGCTGGGGAAGCAAACGGGAACCGAATTTCAATTGTTTCATGTAGCGATAGCTTTTAAAAGATTTTATTGTCGTTTTAGCCTACTGTATTCCCTTATTTCTCTTCTACTTACATGGAAGCAGATAATAATACCATATCTGCTAATGCGTATCACGAAGATTAAAGTATAATATTTTATAAGGAAAGTTTGTTGTGGAACAGCTAAAGAAAGTCATGTGAATGGAACATATCAGATTTTTTTTTACTAGCACCTTAAACGCACAGGACCATGCAATTAAAGAAAATCGTATGCGTTCCATTCATCTCTGCAACAAATTATTGTGAAAAAGCTTATGATTCCTTTTAATTCATGCTAATCGTGGAAAAAATTAGCAGAAATAGTCTTATTTCTTGTTTCCTTGTAAGTAGAAGGGAAATAAGGGAATACATTAGGCTAAAGTATTAGCCAAAAGCTGGTTACTATGTGATTCAAGTTCCTTTATATATATGGATTGGAGTTGACAAATTCCCATATGAGAAAAGTTTAAGTATTTTAAAGCTGAAACCAATAGCAAGGAATATCTCAAAAACGACCTACCCCATGAAAAAAAATTATATATAACATAAATTGTGTGTTTTACATGCAAGTTTTTTCTATCTCTTACGGTTTACCAGTCATGCAAAATTCCGTAAAATTCATCCAGAATAAAGTAGTGTTCAGAAGCTATTCCCAGAAAATTCAAGATACACATTTTATTTATTAGATAAATATATACACTATTTTAAGTATAAAACCTTTAGAGCCATTTTTGAGAATGTTAAAAGGGTAGCTGCGGTGGGGGATTGTTTTGAAAATGGTATTCGACGCACTTTTCCTTTTTGTGCTATGCTGTCCACAGACACACACACACACACACACACACACACATGCGCGCGCGTTTTCCAAATATATATATATATATATACATATTTTGGGGGGTTAAGGGATATGCAAAACATGTATTTTCGGTAAAATCTCGGTATCGAATTTTTGGGTGCATTGCAATACCCTCTCTATACACTGTGTGCATAGTACGTATGAGTAAAATTATATTTTCCTAACGCCGTCTGGTGGATATTTAAAGATAGTGTATAAAGTTTATTGGTCATTTTCAAATATTTTGTCGCTTTTAAAGTGATTTTAAGTTTTACGTCTCCCTAGCAATCTAATTTTTACTGTATCCACTAGTACTTACTGTACTATACGTACTGTAGATGTATTTCTGTATTCCATCGAAAGCTGGATGTATATTGTAGAGGTTTTACCGGACATATATCTTCTAACCTCCTTGAACCCACAAAAACAAAACATTTATGGAAAAAGTCCATCTGCACATTTGTGTGTGTGTGTGAACAGCATAACTCAAAAACAGAAGTTTGTTACCCCACTACATGGTCCTATCGGCAACATTTCCCTTTGGAACATATCGCCTATTGGCAATGGTGATATTGATCTTTAATTTTAATCATTAGATCACACACACATTCTCACTCACATTCATATTTCCAGAATCTGGGGAGGTTAGGGAATAATCTAAGCTAGGGAAAAATCCCTATCCCCAACCGGAAATCGAAGATGGGTCGTGTTTTGTCGTGTTCTAATTATTAAATAAAAATTGCTTGGAATGAAACATCCGCCATATTTTTCTTATTTTACAACATTTTCTACTCTATTGCATCCTTGACTAAAGGTAAAAGCCTCCTTTGCAAACGTGCTCTTATGACTACAATATGTCCGTGTTCAAGAGCAAGGGTTATGTAAATTTTTTCTAATATATGAAATGAAATTAGGTGTGTTATAAATAACTAAGCTGCGGATTTATGCCTATGTGCCATTTGTATTTTCTCTACAACGTTTTAGAAAAGGTTTGTTTAGGTTAGTGTGTGCATATATCTATAAACAGCACAATTCAAAAACAAAAAGACTGTTAAAGACCACACTTGGTATTTAAGGTCTGCTCACGAAGATTTTCAGGAAAATATCCTACCCTCAACTACCTTTTACATGGAACATTTATGGAAAATGTTTCTTTTCTTAAAAAAAATAAATAAAAAAAACTTAACATATTTTAGGGCAAACAAAACTTATATCTTGAATTTTCGCGGAATAGCCTCTAAAGAATTGTTCATTCTGGATGAACTTTGTATACATGGTAAATCGTTAGAGATATACAAAATCAGAATACGCAAAACTGCTCATCATGCTAAAATACACAATTTATGCCTCATACTTTTTTTTTTTTTTTTAGAGTTGATTACTTCCAAGATGTTCCTGGATGATTTCAGTTTTAAAATCTTGGAATGTTTCTCAAACGGGAAGTCACCATTCGTTTGTAATCTCTCTTGTTTCACTCCTGGCCACGCAAACAGAATTGCATTTAAATGGTATCACATTGCGACCAGCCCTTTAGAATACTTGAATGCCGCTTAAGCCTGGGGCATTCTCTTCTTTCCCTTCTACTTATAAAAAGCAAATTAAAGACCATTTCTGCTAATTTTATATCGATTATCATGAAGTAGATAGAAGAATAATCTCCTGTAAAAATTGTGTGCAGAGCAGGTACAGAAAGTTGTATGAATGGAACACATCAGATTTTTAATTCTTATGCTAAAAGTGTAGGCATTTAGAATATTTATCCATTTTAAGGTATTGCGAATATCTGAAAATTCTATCGTGCCTATAGTTGCCTATGGCACTAGTAATATTTGCTTATTCACGCCTAAACATTTGTATTGCTAATATAGATTAACGTACAACCACTCTGAGGTTTCTTGGTCTATGCATTGTTTGTGTATCGGCAGAAGCTACCGGTCTAGCTACTACTAAGTGATGTCTTATGTTTTCTGGGAAGCGACGAGTTACTGACATGGATGGATCTGTCAACTTGCACCTATTTGCTATTTGCATGAAATAGACATCCCTTCCCTTGAGTCATACTTTCCAGTTGCTAGCTGTAATCTTATTTTATTCTGAACTGCTTGACTTCAGTAACGAGACAAAAATAGTTTCCTGAATGTGTCACAGCTGTCGTTACCTCCTAGCGACAATCTTAACCGTTGCATGGCACTTCTCTTTACTGACTTTCTCACCACCACATTCTTAATGCTCCAGTTCTCTGATATAATGCTTAGGGTTATCTCCACATTGGGGGTGACATTTCATTCAGTATGTGTGAGTATAACAGGTGTTTTGGTTTGTATATGTGGGATGTATTGTTCTGTATTCATCATTATTTAAATAGTTTTGGAACAATGGATTGGCAGCATTGCAATTGTTACCTTCACTTTGATAACTTGTCACACAACAAGCATCGTATGCATTATTATCATTAAACATATCATGATTATTATTTAAATGCATATTTACATTTTTCAGTGGGTATGCTGACTTTAACGCTAACGCAACTGTGTTTGGGCTATTTACATTTTCTTCTAATCGCTTTTGACTAGCATTTACATTTTCTTCTAACTTTTTCATTTATTTCTTTCAGTTGTGTTGGCGTATCAGCCTTCATTTCCTTCTTACTTTCTACATTCCCTTCTCTAATTCTTACAAATTCATTTATCACATCTACGCTTATATTCTTAAATTGTGAACGGACATCATCTACAGAATTTTTAATTTCATTCACAGCTACCGCCTAGCTTTCTACCTGATCTCTAAATTCTAGGATTTTTCTAGCCTGTTCGTCTCTCAATCCCTTTATTACTACCGTCTGCTGTTTAATTTCTTGCTCTAGTCTAATTAGCATCTGATTCTGATTTTCTAATTTATTTTGTTGCACATCTAATGAATCTTTCACGTCCTTAAATTGCCTACGCTGGTTTTCGGCTAGCTCACTAAAACTTCTATCATTTCTATCTGCTAATTCTTTCTGATTTTCAGCTAACTTACTTTAGCTTTCTGCTACTTTATTCAAACTTTGGTTGGTACTATCTGCTAATTCTTTGTGATTTTCAGCTAACTTACTTTGGCTTTCTGTTAGGTTACTCAAGCTTTGTTTGTTATTGTCTGCTAATTCTATCTGATTTTCAGCTAGCCTACTGAAACTTGGGTTGGTATTATCTGCTAATTCTTTCTGATTTTCAGGTAACTTAATCAAACTTTGGTTGATATTTTCTGCTAATTCTTTCTGAGTTTCAGCTAACTTACTTTGGCTTTCTGATAGGTTACTCAAGCTTTGTTTGTTATTATTTGCTAATTCTTTCTGATTTTCAGCTAGCCTACTTAAACTTGCGTTGGTATTATCTGCTAATTCTTTCTGATTTTCAGCTAGCCTACTGTAACTTGGGTTGGCATTATCTGCTAATTCTTTCTGATTTTCAGGTAACTTAATCAAACTTTGGTTGGTATTTTCTGCTAATTCTTTCTGATTTTCAGCTAACTTACGTTGGCTTTCTGCTAGCTTATTCAAACTTTGGTTGGTATTATCTGCTAATTCTTTCTGATTTTCAGCTAACTTACTTTGACTTTCTGCTAGTTTACTCAAACTTTGTTATTATCTGCTAATTTTTCTGATTTTCAGCCACAATTATGGGCTGTTGCCTGTAACTAACCTCACTATCCGTGTTATTAGCGACGGTTTGTTGATCCATTTTATGCCTTTTTTCACCATCACTTTTCCAGATCTTAGAGACACATAATAATCTTCTTACATGAAATTGAGTTATCAACTTACTTGAAGACGTATACCAATATATCTCCGTGAAACTGCGAAACCTTCGTCCTTGGCATCTCTGGCGACGATCCTCATCGGAGTCGCTTGATATTCTCCACGTCGTTGATCCTCTTCTGTAGCGTCACGACTATTTCTTCGGGGTAGTTTCTCTTCTTTGTCGCCTGTTTCGTTTCTTCTGCGTCGTGATGATCCTTTCTGCGTTGTTTCTTTTAATTAGCGTCTCTATTCAGGCCCCTTATTTGATAGCGCCATTTGCAACGAAAAAGTTGGTTCGTGTGTATTTAATTTTATTAATTTTTTTTTATACTTTTACCATGCAGACTCTTCTCTCTTCTCAGGTTTGTGGAATTAGAGACGTATTCTGTACTCTGGTTTCAACTACCATAAATAAATAGTGTTATTTATCTTTTGAATTTATTTGAATCATTACAGATACATAAACATACACAGAATCAAATTATAATACTTATTTTTCAACAGAATGCAACATTTTTACTCCTTCTTGTTTCGTTGTTAAGCAAAATGTCCCTCCTTTATCTTTACAGCAATTGTAAAACAGAAATATCTGTGTTGCCGTGCGTTCATTCCAAGGTCGTGTAACGTATGTATGTTTCAGCAATGCACATACGTATAAGTCTTTCCGTCTCTTTCTATCATTGTTGCGATTGCTGGTCACGTCTCCAGCCAACACATTATAAACTCCTGTACTTAAACTTTTTTGCTTAGAATGAACACACGTCTTACACATATATTAATAACACAGGTAAAACAATTCACACAAAAATTAACAGTTAAAGATATGCTTTAAGCTATTTAGCCAAATAAAGCTCAAGTTAATAATAAAATTACAAAATAAAAACCTTATATCTTGTGGCCTGTGACAGTAATATTGCCACAGTTTTCTGGAGTAATGTTTTAGCATATTTTGTTATGCACAGATTTTGGATAGGATTAATGTTTAATAAATAATTATTCTAAGGATTGCTTGCAATTATTATCCGTTAATGTAAATCAATTACACATTTTACAACCCTGAGTATGTAATGCATTTCTGGTCACTACGGGAAGTGGTCAACTGCGTCATAGTAACGAGTGCGACTCGCATTCGGGAGGTCACGGGTTGATCCCTGTCGACCTAGCACTCTGACTTTGAGTTTCTGGAAATTCGCTTATGCGGATTCTGAGGTGTTTATTCTCCACAGCTTTATTTTCCTCATTCCCTTTCATATCATTCCTTTCTAATCTTTCAGGTGTGTGTCTCTAGGTTGGTATTGCTGTCAGGTGGCGCGCCGATGCATACGTTTTGTGAATGCGGATTTCGGCGTTGGGGTGGCGTTGTGGTCCTGTCTTTGTGGGGCGATGACGGTTGCTTTCCCAACACCCGGAACCCGTGGTGTTCACGGCTGCGTGGCACTCCTGGCGCCGAGATGAACTATCAACTAAACAGCTACAAGCTTTCGCGTAACTCGTGCGCCCGGCCTGTGACTTCTTCACTTCATCCCTTTCTCCTGCGGGGTATTAAGCGCAATAGACCTATGTAGATTATGTTGCGCGAGGTGTCCCCCGCCATTGTCTAGCCTTTACCTCCTCTATTAATTTTAATTTCTTGCTTTATCTATCAGGGGCATAGAAATACGTATTCCATCTAAAAATTCGATACCAAAATTTCAATAGAAATTTATGTTAGTCGTATTGGAATTTAAGATATGCATTTTTATTAAAATATCAGTGTGTGTGTGTGTGTGTGTGTGTGTGTGTGTGTGTGTGTGTGTGTGTGTGTGTTGTGCGCGCGCGCATGAGCGAATAGCACAACTGAAAAAGAAAATTTGACCGAATACCAAATTAGCTGTTTAAGATCATTGCCTTTCATAGGTCGGAACGAAAATTGTCAAAAAAATCTTCTCATACCTAATTACCCATGAACAATGTTTCACTGCATTTCTATTTTAAAAAAATAAATGCATAAATGAAATTCTAATTAGTGTGTTTAAAATAACTTTTATTTAAGATATTTAAATGACAAATAAGACCTATTCGTATATTTTATGGCAATAGTCTGTAAAATCATCTTTGATGGAAACACCGTTTTTATTAATGTTGAATCACAAGATTTAGACAAAAAGTAGCACAAAAACTACGGGTCTCTTTAAAACATGTATTTCAGCTGTTTTTTTTTTCTTTCTTTTGTTTTGTTTGTTTTTGTATCATCAGCCATTTACGATATCCGTTGTTATTGTTTTGTGTTTTTCAATACTATTGTCAAGTCTTGAACTGGCCATCATTCAGTTCTTTTTCGGAATGTGATGGAAAGGTATTGCTTACGTGTCTTGAATTCATTTTGTAACTATAATGAAATAACGAAACCTTTTCTGCAATGGTTTATCTCCCTTAATTTTAGGTAGCTATACTAGCTTTTATACAAAATACAGGTGTGAGTAGTGAAAGATTAGGATTAATCAGAGCTCCCATTGGGGCTCAGCACCACTCTAAGACAGTATAGGCCTTTGGAGATTTGCCCGACCACTGTGACGGAGGGGTGAGGTGAGCAACATAAGAGGCGACCAAATCAGGATGACGATGGACGAAAGTATGGTCAGGGTCCCTAACGTTTCCAGTTAGAATGCATTCGAAACTACTCGGGGCACTCCAAGCCCGCACCCCCGGTGGCCAAGAATCTCGGAGGCACTACCTAACTGTGACGTGCATATGTCACCCGAAGGGGGCTCCAAATTGCAGCCACCATGGGGTTTATTATGCGTCACACGCCATTCCACCGACGAGAAATGCAATTCCAAAGCATATTCACCGCCAGGGAAGGGCGCCACCACCAACGCAGTCCCCACCGAAACTTAAAACCCTGAAAGAGATCGGTTAGATAAAATGAAGGGGCAGGAAGTTTGGGGGAAGAAACTTCCTCAGCAGTTGCCTAATGGTCCCGGAAAACCCCCGAAATAACCAGTGGGTCAGTGAGGTCGGCTGTGGGAACCGAAACCACGGCCTCCCGAATACCAGACCCAGACGAAATGCCTGAGCCATCTGACTCAGAAACGAACCCTCTACAGGGCGGCGTAGATCAATTGCCCAGGCGTAACCCTGCAAGGAGGATGAGGGCTACAAGAAATGAGCGACTGGCAAATCGTGGTAAAAGGTGAACCATCACGGCATTCGCCTGCATACCCGGGAAAGAACCCTTGAATCACAGTTCGCGTTCGCGGGGAACCGAACTTGGCCCACCCTAATGAGTGTCACCGCGGCTCCACCTCGGTCTGTGGTTAGAGTATGCAACTAATAGGGGTTTTAGATAAGAGTCAGTATTGTGTCTATGAAAAGCATAACTCAGAAATGGCATGTCAGAAACCAAATTTGGTACCGGCTACTAGGATTTATGAAATTGTAGATTTGCTGTGAATAACCAAGTTTATTCTTCTTCAGTCATCAATCCTTGGATTGGATTGCAGCGATTCTCCATTCTGATGTTTTCTCTGCTTTCCTGTTTACTTTGTCGTATGTTCTGCAGTTCATGCTGTTGTTAATTTGTTTCATGTACTATAATTTTGCGCTTCTATTGTTCCTTTTGTCTTCAGTAACTGTACCTTCGATTATAACTTTCAAAATACTTTCCTTGATGTCTTTATAAATGTCCTATGAATTTTACACTTCTTTTTCTTATTCGGTTTCAAATTTCTCTTTTTATTTTTGCCCTTTCATAAACTTCATCGTTGGTAATTTTATCATTCCAACTAATTTTCAGCATTTCCCTCTAGCAACATGTTTCAAATGTTTCTACTCTTTTTTTTTTTTTTTTTTTTTATGATTTTGGTACTGTTGACCAAGTTATACATCCATAAAGTATCATGCTTCATATATATTTTTTCAACAAACTCTTCCTAATTTCTAAGCAAATTTTATTGAAGATAATTAGTTTATATTTCTTGCTGAAGGCAAGTTTTGTTTGACAATCCGTAAATGCTTTCTTTTTCATTTCTTCCATTAAAAAATATTTGGTTGCGTAGGTGTTGAATTTATTCAGCTTCATCTAATAAATTTCCATTTAATCTAATCTGTGTTTTACTATTTCTTTTTTCCTACAAGTCAAAATGTTTGTTTTCTGTTTATTAATACTTAAGTGATAATTATTTTACTGTCAATTTATTAATAAACACTTCTAAATCTCTTACTTTTACTTTCTCTACGCGTACTAAGTACATAGCGTATACAGAAGGTATTGCATTCCACCCAAAAATTCAATACCGAGACTTCACCGGGAATAGACCTTTTGGTCCCCTGTATACTAAATGTAATAACTTACTCTCACTTGACTTTCTCCAGCTGTTCTACAAACAAACTTCTCACAAAATATTCTTCTTCTTTGTAATCCATGTTAATCGAGATAGACATTTGCAGAACGCACTTATTACTTAGTTCCTTATAAGTAAAGGGGAACTTAGGGAATACACTAGGCTAAAACGATAGTCAAATGTTTTAAAAGCTGTCGTTAGGCGATTGTCATTGCAGACCCCTTCTTTGCTTGGCCACGAGTAGAACAAAAGAAAAGCGGTCACTTCTTGTCAGAAAAGTATTAGTTCTATACAACTGAAACCAATAAAAAGGAACATTTCGGAAATGGTTACCTCCACAACAAAAACCTAAATAATATAAATTGTATGTTTTGACGTGATCTACATTTTTTGTGCAACAACCTTTGCCTACCTCTTACGGTTAAGCAGTTAAGCAATATTCGGAAAATTCATCCAGAATAGAGGTTTTCAGAGGCTATTCACAGAAAAATTAAGCTATACATATTATTTGAGATATAAATATCTTTAATATATGGTATTTTAATTAAACGTGTTACAGCCATTTTGTTGGGGTGATTTTTTTAGAAAATCTTCGTGTCGCATACTAGAAAGATACTAAACCTAAGTACTAAGTTTGGTATTTAACGGTGTTTTCATTTTTGAGCTATGGTGTCCAAAGACACACACACACAGACCTTTTACTAAAAATGTTTTTTCGGACTCAGGGGACCCCAAAATATATTTCCGGTGAAATCTCAACATCGAATTTCTGGGTGGAATACAATACCTCTTCTATCCACTATGTACATTGAACATTTGGGCTAGAGAAAATAAAAAGACATTTTGAGAACTGCCTTGAACACGATAGCTAAAACGAAAACTCGGTAAAGTCCCACACTTGGTATTTAAGTTTAGTATCTTGCAAGCATGCGTCACGAAGATTTTCTAAAAATAAGAAATTACCCCCACCACATAAGTAGTGTATAAAGGTTACTTCTGGATAATATTGGCATAATAATTAGAGTAATTAATTTGCATAATTAAATAATTTGCATATTTAATTCATTTACATATCAAAAATCGCCATATAAATATATTTGAATACTAATTAGAGCAGTTTATTTGCATATTTGACAGCTATCAATCATTGATGCATATTAATGAGACCGGGAACCACTCCCCCGTGAACCACATCCCTCACGAAAAAAGCAGCGAATCGTTAATTATTTAGGTACATGGGGCTTTGTGGGGTCATTTCCAATTGAAATTTAATGGTTATTCTAATTTTGTAATCCGACTTTACCTATCATTGCACAGTAAAAGCTTTATACATTACCCGATTTGAATATTGACTATAATTAATTAAATGGTTAATGAATAGTCATTTCAAAGTATACTTTCACATAATGGCATTATACTTTACCTGCTTGGACATAAAAATTTATATAAATATTTAGTACCAACACTTACTAGTATAAAAACGGAATTTCAGCGTTTTATTTAGCGAAATCCGAATAAAAATCGCCCAAAGCGCAAATGGTGGGAATATAAGCAGAAGATATCTTCAAATATTTTAACATATACGTACACACAGAGACATACATATATTCATATAACTAATAACAAATCCCGAATTCAAATGCAATACAATAGCGCTACGCTGAACAAACTTTTCACCAGCGGGAATCGAACCCTGGTTATCAGAACATACATACACAGATACGCACACAGACACGTACTCACATGACACATACTCACATGTGCATTCATAGCGAAAAAATATATACTCATCACAGAAACGTACCGATTACTCCCCTAAGGAACACACACATTCACACATCCACACACAAATCCTTAAATTTATATAATATGAATGCTACTAACTAAAGCAGCAAGAGGCAAACGAATTCCAACTTATCCCAGCAACATCCGAATCTACACTAAAGTTAAAATGCTCAGAGCAGAGAAACAACTTCTCTCCCACATTTAAAGCGCGACCACCCTCCGACTACGCCGGTATAGGAGACCGTCCCCTCTACATTTAGAACTTGTTATTTCGGGTGGCATTCATTATAGGGAAAGAAACCTCTCCCTTAGAGTAAAAACCTTTTTCCTTGAGAAAGAAACTATTCCGGAAATGAAACGAAAATGTACAGCTATTGTTAACTATTCAAATCCGAAATGCAGCTGCCCCACAAATTATTTGAGCCGTTTTTCACCTATACTTTAAAAGCAAACACTCTCAAAACCTAACACTAACTACCTTTATGAGGGAAAAAAGGGACGCATTATTTCGTGAGATAAATATCTTATAATCTTTTAACTATCCAGAAACGAAATGAAATGGTCCTACCCCCACACTCATAAATGATTTGAGATGGCTCACGATAATATATTAGAAGCGAAATCATTTGTGAACTGACAGAACAAGATAAATGAATCCCTACACGTGAGAAAATTCCTAACGAATCACACAATGATGTTGCAGGAATCAGCAGGTTCCACTAAGAAAAACCGTCACTAAAAACGTCTCAGGTCATCCGACAGAGGAATGTGAAATACGAAATTCTCAACGAAAAGCTATAAGAGCTGTCTAAAGAGAAAAAATGGACTACATTCGTTCATGAGAAGAATGCCTTCGAATCTAATCCTCATAAATTATTTGAGATGCCTTACTGAAATCATTTGTGAACTGACAGGAAAAGATAAATGAATACCTACTCGTGAGAAAACTCCTAACGAATCACACAATGATGTTTGAAGAATCAGCAGGTTGCAATAAGAAAAGTCGTTAGTAAAAAGCCTCAGGCCATCTGACAGGGTATAAATACCGACGAAAACATCCTGATTACAGCAGCCGCTTGTTTGAGGCAGTAGTGAAAAGTGTGGAAAATACGCATCAGCCTCGCTTAGCAAGGAGCTGTACATCATATTTAACAAAATATCACGTAAGATCTTTACTTTAAAATATGAAGTATCTTTTTTTTTTTTTTTTTTTTTTTAGATTAAATGTAATTTACAGTGACTTTAGCATAAAATACACTATGCTTTCACTGCCTTTTAAGCTACTCATAATAGAAATTATAACACTACAGTTTTTCCTCTGAGAGAGAGTTGAACAAACTAATTCAGACGTATGCATACACATCAGCGCTCGCAAGTACAAACTGCAAAAACCATACATACATATATACACGCTAATGCAAATACAAGTGGACAATATACACACACACACACACATCTTAATATAAGACCCTTAATATCGTTATGCTGTGCGCACGGACACTTTCACTAGCAACACCTTTGTATAACATAAAAGGCAGTGCATTTTGACTCCATTTGTTGTTTATTAAGATTATCATAGTGGAAATCTGGACAAAAACATTTTCCTCAAAGAGACTTTCAAATAGCTCACTCGCATACACTTGCATTTACACACACCCTCCCACAGGTGCATACTTGCACATAGGCACCTGCATACACATTTACACACATTCTCACTTACACGCGCACTCACACACACGTGCATACACACTGACACACATTCGCCCACACATGCACACATATACAAATGCACACGCATGCAAGCACACGTACACACAAATACGTATATGAATGCATAAATGAATTCATACACTCTCATGCACACATTCGTATACAAGCATGCACGCATACGAATACACGCACGCACACACATACATACACACATTCGCACTAATGCATTCACACAAGCAGTCACACACTCTCATTCACAAACGCATGCACGCTTATACCCGCATACACATATATGCCCATGCATACACACATACACACACTCACACACAGACACAAAGCAATCACATTCGCATGCACGCTTATACGCGCATGCACACACATATCCATGCACATACACTTGCACACATACACATGTATAGACACATGCACACGAATGCACGCACACGTATGCACACACTCTCATGCACACACTCTCATGCACACACAAGCAATCACAAACACTTGCACACATGCACACGTATGCACGTACACGTATACACACTTGCACACATGCACATACATACACACATGCAAACGCATGCACGCACATACATGCATACATACGTGCAAGCGTATGCACGCACACGAATACACGTGTACATACAAACACAAATTCAAGCAAACATAGGCAATCACAGACACTTACACACATACACATGCACGCACATGTGCACGCACACATTCCATGCACTTGTATGCTCGCACACGTATGTGCGCATGCACGCACATGCATGCATACACACATTCACACACTCTCATGCACGCACAAGCAATCACACGCACTCACACACTTATTCATGCATATACAAGCAATCTCACACACACTTGCACACATGCAAATGCATATACACATGCAAAATTATGCACGCACGCGTGCTCGCAGATGTATACACTCATGTATGCATATACATGCATACGTACATGCACGCGTATGCACGCACACGCATACACGTATACACACAAGCAAACACATATTCACATACATACATACATAAGCAATCATAAGGACACTTGTACACAAACACATGCAGCACATCTATGCACGCACACGTATAAATGCATGCACAAATATACATTCATACACACATTCACACAGTCTCATGCATACACAAGCAATCACACACACACTTGCACTCACACACATGCATACACACATACACACGTATGCACGCACACGTATACACGCATGCACACACTCACACACTCTCATGGACATACTCGTATATGCACATACTCGAATACGCATGCACACACGTGTAAGGGTAAGCATATACTTGCGCACAAACTACCAGATAAACATCTGATGACTTATGAAAAATTTATAAACATGCTTTCGAAAAAGTACAATGAGCTCATTATTATGATGCTTTTGAAACTTTCAGAAGCAATGAACACTTCAGGGAACAAGAGAACACACCTACGTGATGGTCGGGAAAGAGCAGTAGGGGTTATTCAAGCTGCACAGGCTTATGCTAACTGTGGCTGTACTATCCTACTGCTTGACTCACTTCTTCCCTTAACCGGTAAGATATCCAATCTTTATTTCATAGCACAGAATATATACACCATGTATAGTTCATCACCCCGAAGATAGCTAAAACTTAATCCTTTGGTATATATTGCAGAAAACGATGGTCCGCTTGAGTTGTGAAAGAGAGATCCTAACCAGCCTGCACTCCCTTTTGATCTGGTAACATGCAGGACCCCTGATGAAGGCCAGGAGCCACTAGATATTTGTGTCATAAGAGGAGTGCAGGCCAGCCCAAAGGCTAAGGACACAATTGGAGAGATGTCAGCAACTACATTCCCTCCTCCTAAAATACATCGAGACGGAGGGCGCCCTTTGGGAGGAGTCTTCGGGAATGTGATGTAGATTTTAAATCTGCCAAATTTTTCCTGAATATTCATATCACGAATTTCTAACTGAATTTCTTTCTAAAGCCACCTTCTTCTATTTCTCTATCTATTATTTCCAGACCAATTTTATAAAACATTTTTAATTCTTTTAATCGAGTGTCACGCTGGGGAATGTTCTTCTGGGTAATCAAAGATGTTCCAAAATTCTTTAACAAAGTCCAATATTTTAAAATTCTTACCATTATTTTTCCGTTGATCCTTACTCTTTCTAGCTCCGTAAAGTTTTGAACAGTCTCACAATTTGGTTACACAAATACTCAAAATAATATGTCTTTATGATCTTCAAGAGAAGTCGACTATCCTCTAGCAACTAAGTATTACATATTATGTACATCGGGTTTCGTATTCTTTTTCTTGCTGTATGAACGAGTCAAAAAAATTAAGACCGATTGTACCATTTTTTATAGATATTGCACTTCATGCTCTTATGTTTTCTATCTCTGTGTCCTTTGTACCGATGGTAAAACTGGAAACTCCTAAAAACATTAGATAAACCAGGTGTATCATATACGATACAACCCATAAAACTCTCTTGAAGCCATCTTGAATATTAAGACAAGATGTGATTGATCTAAAGAATAAAACTTAAAGATGTCACAATCTCATTTTACACAATTTCACCCACAAAAGTTTTAATAACCAAAAAGGCTTATTTCTTCCAGGTTGGTTATATTTCACTTAGATAAGTTCAATAAGAGCACAAAAATATATACAAAAATGTTTGAACTTTATCTCTGGTCTCCTGAGGCTACAAAATACTGGCATACATTTTAGTTACATCTTTTTTTCTTGGAATGAGTCCCATATATTTACAGAATTTGAACAGAAAGTGTGAGGAGAATATTTTGTTGCACCCCTGCTTCAAGCAATATTCAAATCAGAAATCCATTAGTAATTTTTTTTCTGCGTTTTACAGAGTAACATTTCCGGATTTTCCTACATCACACATTGTAAATAATGAGTTAAAAATTATAGATTGCACTTCAGAATTTTGGCTGTTATACCGTAGTTATGAGTAATAGTTTTTTGACATTTCACAGATGGGCGTCCCTATGAGAAATTAAAAAATACGGATTTAAAGTGGATATGGAGATCTCTTTTCATTTTTCCGGCTACTCTACAACTATTTTAATACTTCCGGGTTTCTGAGATCTCTCTTGAATGGTATGTGCACTTTCAATGCAATTTTTAGGAAACTGGGCTTATAGGCACACATTTAAATCGCTATATGTTATTCTTTTAAAGCTTGTACAGTCATTAAGGCTATTCTTTAGTGACAATAAAATGCATGTTTGTGAGTTTTGACAATTTTTGGCCATTTTTCATAAATGGGTATCCTAGCTCTGTGTTAAAAACATGTTTGAAATATTTTCATGGTTAACTAAAATATCTCATGAGTTTCTTTACCTGGCTTGTAAAACTTTCTATTTTCACTGAAGTTTGCATCATAGGTAAATCAAAAGAGACAGAAAGAAGTTATTTCAGAAATATCAAAAACAAAGGAAAATGTGAGTCTCTTATAATGATTTTTAGCGTAGTATAGCTATTTATGAAATAGTTGTGTATATAAACTTAGCTACGATTTAAATTACATCTCATGTAAAGTTTTCTAAATGTATGAGTCTTATATTGTGGACATGAACTGCTCACTGACTACTTTCCTGTGATGCAAAATAGTTAATGGACTCTGCGAGGGAAATTTCAAATTTTTATATTTCTCCCTATATTTTTCTGAAAACATTACTGTGATTGCAATTTTTTTATGTTAACACGAACGCCAAATTTAATTCAAATTCAACGCATATTTTGAACGACATAAATTATTCCATAAATGTTATTATGTCAATATATTGCATGGTCAAAATATTCCATGCAGCTAAAAGTTTGAGAAAATTGGTAGCATTTTTTGAATTCGAGCTTTGAGCTATACAGCTGTAAATCTTTACGCGGTGTTATTTGATTACTGACTTGTGATTATTTTAAATAAGATGAGAACTTTAATCTCCAAAATAAAGCATTTTTTCATAATATTGTGTTTGAAAAGTTACTGTTGATGCTAGGACAGTTTTTTCGCTTGTAAAAATACAATATATATTTCTGCACAGCCTGGGAAACTTTAGCTGTATTTAAACAAAAACTGAGACGATTAAACATTTTGAAAGTGTGAAAATATAGTTTTGAGGAAAATGCTGTTTTGTAAAATATATAAGCTAGGAAATATGTATTGTACGATCTTTCAATTGCTGTAGGGTCCAAAGCAAGGGACAGCAGCAAAATGTTGTGTCTCTAGGGATGCCCAAAGTTTCCAAAAACATTTTCTATTTAAAAAAAAAGGGATGTTGGTGTTTTTGGCAAATTGTAGTCTAAGTTCGTAGTCCACGTAATGTAGGTATATTTCCTAATATGAAACGTATTAGCATGTGAAATTTTACTGTAGAAAAAGAATCACATTTTATACTTTTTTTGAAAATATACAATTTGCTTATAAAAATATTAGTTGTTTGAAATTTGGGTTGAAGGGTATCAAAAGTCAAATCAAATATTCCTTACTATATTCCAGAATATGGTTGAAAGAAGTCAGATTTGGAAGGTAAAGTAGATGTAAATGTATATACATGTTTCTAAAATGTAGCTATAGTGAATCAGCATCCTTACAACATTAAACATAGAATGATCTAGCCTCAATTATTCTGTCAATTTGGCATTCAGCCATATTCTGAGCCGATAAATACAAGAAAATTACCTCTCATTACAGGTGGAGTCATAAAGACATACATGACGGGGAAATTCCCTCGGTAGCTGCACATGCACCTGTACACATCTTTGGCAATTACATTTTATTCGCAAACGGTGTACATTTATAATGTCAGAAAAGGCAATCAACTTGAAGCGCTCAGGAGCACTGGCTTCAAACGTGTTAGCGAAAACAAGTGAAACTCTTAGGAGGTTTCTCCTGCTTTCACTGGATAACTTCCTTCCTGGGAGTACCTACAGAATCTTATTGTAGCGTTTAAACGTAATGGAATATCGCGATAAAATTGCGGTAAGTGCAGCTTTGCAGAACGAGGACGGAGTTTGAAAGTACGAGACAAAGTGTATTGCAAACTATAAAAACAAAGAATGATTTTGGAGTAATCTTTAACAAATACCTATCATCTCTGAAACAAAGTTAGTGCAGCATATAGAAATCTTCGATTTATTATTCATAATTATATTACCTTAGGATTTAAGTATTTTGTTTATATTGTGTAATTCATGCATGAGATCTAGCTTGATATGCTTCAGTTGTGTTGAGTCATATACGATAATATATTCAACATATTAAGATTACTCAACGCAAGTTTTTCGAATATTAATATCTCAGAAATGTTATTGTTGTTCTAATGTTATTTATTACGATTAACTATTTCCTTAATTTGAGTTTAGAGTATTATCACACAGAAAACGTGTTCATTCGTTTCTTTTCCTGTACAAAGTACCACATTATCATGTGGAGTATCCCCAAGACACAATGTGTTTGGAGTCTACGTTAAACTCTCTAGGTCATCAAAAACCTCCACTGTCATCATCAACTGACTATTAGAGGTAACTAATGCTGTCTGTTGGAAACTTCCACCTTAGAAATGGGTAACCTCCAAAGATGGAGGGCGTTGGAAAGGCAACAAACTACTACATAATTGAGTTGGCGATCCTAACTTAAGGCAATTCATTATGCTCCTAATACCACATCAAGTTGATATCGTAATATCTTTTTTATTCCAAGGATTAACACTGATACATAAGTATTTACCTATACTTAGAATGCAATGCTTAATAAATTACATCATTTGTATTTTGATACATTTATCATATCAACAGATTTTCTTTATTCTGTTTCTTACTGACTGATTGATTGATTGTTTGCATGTACCAATATTGCAAACTTGTTTTTTTCTTTCTGTTTGTATTATATAATGATTTGTTCTGCAGTTAATTCTGTAGCGTTTTAGTATTAATCTTTACTGCTTTTTACTCAATTCTGTAGTTAAAATGATTTTGTGTGTTCTTTTTCTTTTAATTGAGCATTGTAATTGAGGAAATCAATAATGTTTAAATATTAAATAGGTAAATAAATGTTTACTTCCAAATTTCTGCAGAGCATTTAACGCTCGTGTGTTCTATACCATTTCTTCAGCGGCAGTGAATATTAGAAACATGTACTGAAAGTACTAATTAGTTACTATCGCATGTTCAAAAGGAGTATCAAGGTCCCCAACGCTTGTCTTTGAGTACTGGCGGTGAATTAGTCAAGCCTGGTAGCGTTAGTCAAGTTAATAGCTAAAAGAGAAATTGCTGCTTTGCGCCGAAAAGTTATATTTAAATGCGCATTAATTAAATCATAAAGAGGGTTAATAAATAAAGTAAGGTAAAGACGGTCAGACGCGAATTGTAACACTCATTTATAAAATACGATTATACTGCATGTGTGCCGCAATAAAACACAAATCATTATTTGGATGATAAAATATATTTTATTGGCATCTACAGTAAAAACGCAAAACGCACGAACCGAACAAATTGCAACTTCCTACCTATGATAGCATGCGTAGGACGTGGATATATACATCATCGTCGAAAAGATAATATCCTGCTTCAATGCCTAGAATGAAAGGAACATTTCTGATTGAATTCCCTAAACATAATTTTATCTGGAAAGAAATAGTCAAGGTTCTTGTTTCTTGTATAATTCATTGTCTGAATGGCTCATGCCGATTGCTATCCACCAGATTTTTGTTAGCATCATGTTATCATAAGTCTTATGTCTATATCCGAAAAGAACGGGGATTTGGTGTTATAGGTGAAAATAATAAAACTTCTGTAGATTCTAAAAGCTATTTATTAAGAAAAAATTGCATTGAATTGTGGAATTACAGGTTTTTTAGGATAAACTTGTAACTTTATATAGTAAAATCGGCACGAGTTTATGCTTAAGTTATTTTACTAGTTTTCATACTCCAGATTGTGAGCATCTGACTTTAACATTTGTACTTAGGTTGCAGTAGTGTTTTTCCCAGAAATGTGACAAACTAATAATAGTAATAATAATAATAATAATAATAATAATAACATCAACAACAATAATAATTATCATCATCATCATCATCATAAGGGGCTAAAATATTTTTCGATGTTATAAAGTGAGCACATAGTAATCTAATGTTGGTGATTCATGAATGCTCAGTGACTTTGAAAAATACCTTGAGTTATATGAATGTGTAATTATAGCTCTTTAAGGACCTGTTGCAATATGCGCATATTGTTTATGCATGATTCATATGCGCTTCATATGCTAGACTTCTATTCGTACTACATCGCTCCTGTGCTGATATCTGATATTTTTATAATGTTAAAATATTGATATAGAAGAAGTCATATTAATTTTCAGAATTATGTATTTGCAATATACATGTTTTTAATTGCTTGATTTGTATAGGCTCCTTTAACTTCAATGGTCACATAGGGGGGGGGCCTTAACTTATGAAACGACGCGTATTACTGTAGGTTTAGAACTTTAGGTTCATCAATTTTATATTACTAAACACACGCCCACTCATGGTTTCCAGACTATATGGAAATAGGAATAATTCTGGTTAAAGAAAAATTCGCCGTCCCAGCCGTGAATGCAACCCGGAACCTCCAGGTGAGAAGTCCACTCGTTACTCACTCGACCACGGAGACATTCTTATTTTCTGATATTATAACTAAGTGCATTAAATGTTTAACATTGTTTCTTATGTTGATTGCACATCTGATTGGAAACAGTGATTGTAGGTGTGTCAATTAAAATTGCGTTGTCCGTTTAGTACTGTCAAGAGAAATGGATTTCCATTTCTTTTCTTTCATGTGCTTTTTAATGCAATAAAGAGCTCGACATGAAATTCTGTAATCAATTTATATACGTAGAATCCATTTGTAGTGTTCTTCTTCAGCGTGATGTAAGTGGAAGGAAACATTCTTTCGCAGAAGCATAAAAATGGATGGATTGAGATGCCATGATAGCTAATATTAAAATAAACAATGTCAGTGAAGCCTTATTCTCCTATTTTCCAGAAAAATGTTCTTATATAATTGTTTCTTATAAATACGGACTGTTGCGGAATTCACTAAGTCAGTCCGATAATATAACGCCATGCGACTGCCTTAAAAAGTCGATTCCCTTTTTTTGATAGTGTTTAACAATCCACTTTTACTACTTGTGGCACCGCAGGCGATGACACTGGTGATATAGGGAACAAAGAAGGAGTACCGGTGGAATCCTATGGTGGGGAAACCGGAGAACCCAGAGAAAACCTGCCCCTGCGCCACTTTGTCTACCACAAATCTCACATGCTGTCGCTTGGGAACGAATCCAAGTCATTTAGGAGAGAGGATAGTGGCCTAACCACTCGGCCACGGCGAGGCCTCTTTATTCCCTTTGCATTGTCTTTAGTAAACCAAGAAAGATGATACGAAACATCACTTCCAGTTTGAGAAAGTTGAAGTAGTATAAGTTCAAAGTCAATAAAATGGACTTTTTAAGTTATACTGTCCTCAGATATACACCCGCTAACATTTTTCTGAAAATGCTTAATTGATATTTTCAGCCGATCAGTGTCCTTGTGCTCCTGCATCCTTGACTTCAATGAATCAGCCATTACTAAACTGAGATTTTCTTGTGTATATAATTCAAGCTTATACCTCTAAATAATAGCAGAATGTTTTCGTTACATGTTTCTACGTTATACATTATGAATAAAGGAACTCAATGTGCTAAATCGCTTCAATATCATATGAATTTAGAGAATTTTTAAATTTTTAGAGGTATGTTCACAGGCACTCACTCGCACACTATACTTTTCTAAAAATTGCTTTTTAGTGGTCGGTCATCCTCAAATCGTGTATGCGTTGTAAAAAAAAACAATATTTGTATCGAATTTACTTCTACAAATTCTCTTTTGTAGAAATGTTAGCCCTAAATTTATGAAGTTTTTATGTAATGAATAGCTTTTCTCATGAAACCAGCCAATCATTTATAAGTTTCTAAGAAAGACATTATCATAAGTAAATTACTCTATTGCTGCATGATAAACGTTTAAGAACAGGATGGATATGATAAAATTTAAGAACAAGATGGGTATGTTAAACATTCAAGAACAAGATGCGTATAATTTTTATAAAATCTTATTTGGAGTTTCAAGATGCTTGATTGATTAGGTATCTTCCTATTGCGAATTAACTTCTAAGTGATCTCATGATTCTACCAACCACTGCACTGAGGCTTTTCTCTAAAGACAGTTATCTGATAGCTGTTTGTAGCATTTTTATAGACAGGCGCTTGTATTAAGATAGGCTTCTACCGTATATATGTTGGTTGTAGCATTTTTTAACCTTTTTTCGTTGGTCGAGTTAAGGGCTATTTACACTCATGTTAAAAGAAGGGAGATAAAAGTAAAGCTATTTGGGAGATGAAGAAGCAGGTTATTTCCTGTATGAATCTTTGTAAACAAGAAATGCCCTCGAAATATTTGTGACTCAATTTAGTTCTTGTTTTTGCTGGTGCAAAGTTATATTTTCGCTCTCAACCCTTATACTATGCTGGACGTTTATCACCGGAAATTAAAATATTACATTTTCTGATTATATACGATAAGGTATTTACCTACAAGCCCTAATTGCATGTCACGCAATTGATAATTTAAAGGTCTAATTATGCAAAGGAATAGGATGTGGAAACATGTATTATTTTTATGGAATAAAAACATCAGTGAGGTTATATATACATAATCTTTCTTATTTACAAAGTATGTTCATTACATTCTTTCTCCATGTCATTGTTCCTTCAAAAATGTTTTATTTGCATTATTTAGATTAAGTAAATGTTTGCTTATAAATGTACCAGCTCCTTTTAGTGCTTTTAAATCTTCATTTTTTTAAAATCCCACATCCTTTATTTAGATTTGTATTCAAAAGTATAATGGATTCATTTTCCATGAATGCAATAATATGATACGATAACACTACATTTTCAATATATTCACGATGTACGCAGTTTTGTCTATTTGTGCACATGCAAAATTCAGGGAGACTTTAGTGCAGTATCTCGCAGTCTCGCAATGTCATATATACAAAGTCATTAGGATCATTGCTGTTGAGAACCACTGGTAGCTCATAATAAAGTGCTACACTAGCACTATTTGTTTTGGATGTGTACAATTGGAATGATACGTTTTCTTGGTCTGTTGCGGGTTCCATATTTCTCTATGTTTGCCTCTCGTTTAGTAATTATGCGCATGCTCGATTTTATCAAACATAAAAACCTGACTAACTATAACTAATAATCGAAAGTCATAATATAATGAGATTAATGTCATTAAATAATACTATACCATTAAATGATAATATTTAAGTGACAGATATAGGAGAAGAGGGAAGTAAAGTGTACATTTAGGCGAGTCGAAAAGCGCTGTGGAGCGAAAAGATGGAAATACTGTTTCTTGCTGAACAGTAAACCTGGAGTATTGCAAAGGACAGGATATGGTCAGACAAAGAATTTCACACCTCGCCGGGTTCAGGTGTGTTCGACCGTTGTTAACAGGTCTTACGTACCTGAGTTTTGTATGACATGTCCCGGGCAGTTCTTGGCAGGAGAGTGCAGAAGTAAGGCAGGGAGTTCTCGCTTAAAATGTAGTGCAGTTTAAAACACATGTTTCACCACTCTGCGGGAGCAAATTTCTAAATTGCACTAGTATTTTTATGGTCGCGGGGTTTCGCCCAGAAAAACAGACTTTAAAAGTGTGAGACTGCCGGTCTCGATAAGTGATCAAAATAAACCGCGATTCTGGAAATTGTAAGTGTTCTCAGTGTTTGTATTTGGAAACCCAGATCCCAAAATCCACTAACAGTTTATGTGAACGGGAGAAGTACGACCTTCAAGATCTCATGCTCCAGAGACCAGCAAAGCGATGAAAGTGAGGTGCAGGTAAATGAAAGTAGGCATAATTTATTCCCCAGACTCCCTCATCCCGATTCCGACCAGATGGGCTCAGTTCCAGCAATATCAACTTCCTGAGATAATTAGCAAAAGAGTTATTTTCGTCTCTTTTAAAATTTCGTTCTTGTATCTCTCTGGATCTGGAACATTAGAATTATTGAAAATTAGTAAATGTACTTTCCTGTAGCTCTATCACAATGAGAGCAAGATCAGTTTCTTTATTGATAGAATATCAATATATTATACTCACATTGATGATTGAGTCGATGTATTCATATTCGTAATGTCATCATAATCATGCACAGCATCGATATCGTGTGTAGGACGAAGTTTCCAAGGACCTGAAGTACAAATATCCACCTCGTCAACGTCAATCTTAGCAGAATGTATGATCTCTGGGGGTATCGGGGTTGTCTCTCGTACTCTGGAAAGAAGAATGAGGATTATACTTTTTTCCAAAAATAAATGTGTGATGTGCTGGTCAGCTGCCGTATTTTTAGTTTGTAATTACGTTGTCTCATATGCCTTGACCGATACACGCGGCAGGGCAAGTTGCAGATGAAGTATGATGTTATTCTATCAGGCTCTGCGGGTTTTTAACAAATCACCACATGAGTGCGCCCTTTGCATAATTCTTAATGATCTTCTATCTCGTGTGCTGATCTAAACATATCCATTGCATCTATGATATCTGAATGATGAACGTCTTTGTTGTTCCGATCTCTAGATACACATAAACATATATTGGAATTAGTCAACATTACGATACTCGAATAAGATGAAGTACCAATAATAGTAGAAAGTCAAGAATGTGTTATACATACAATATATTTCGCTCGTAGACCGGGCAGTCATCGGTGCAGGGATTCCTTGAAGGCGTTTGATCATGGTATGATATGTGCATATGTGCATGTAATCGTATGCATTCATCCATTATGAAAGTATGTATAATAATGCGATTCTTTAGCACACTCTCTCCTGAAGTCATCCATATCGTCAAAGGTTTTGATGTCTGTTTTCAACAATGCTTTCAAGATGGTCATATCGAATAAGTAGCGCTATATTGCACACACACTCTTCTTATATAGCTGCTCGCATAAAAACCGGTTTTTCAGAACATATTTCAGGGTGGGAATGCATGCATCTGCGTGTTCTTTGCCATTAGGGTCCGAGTGAGGATGTTTTTTCTAACAGAAGGCTCTGAAGGAAGATGTTATATTCAAAACATGTTTATCGTTGTCGCCAGCTTTCTTCATCGTCTGAAGCTGGTTGGGTCATGATTCGCTGTTGTAAGAGTATGTCTCATTTTCCTTGTATATGTTAGCCATGAACTGAGCAGCCATACGTAGTTTTTATTCATGACGATTAAGGGGCTACTAAATATTCCCCCCCTTTTTTTTTTTAACCTTTTATTGATGCACAATTGTCAAGTTATATGGTGAGTGCTCCAAGTTATATAGCTTACACTTCAGTGTTGAAATTAGAGAATACTGTTGAGGGAGTTGTAGGCTTTGTTAAGTATTTTCAATCAATGTTAACTGATTTTTTATTTGGCATGGTATTTCTTTTTCGAAGTTGTTTATGTATGCACAATTGTCAAGTTAAGTGATGGCTGCTGCAAGTTATAACTTATATTTCAGTGTTGAAATTAGAGAATACTGCTCAATCAGTTGTAGGCTGCCTAAGTATTTTCAAGCAATGGTAATTGATGTTTCCCGAATGGTATTTCTTTTTGAAGATATTTATTTATGCACAATTATCAAGTTATTCAATGAGTGCTTCAAGTTAAAGCTTATACTTCAGTGATGAAACTAGAGGATACTGCTGAGTCAGTTATAGGTTGTCTAAATGATTTCAAGCAATTTTAACTGTTGCTTTTCGTGTGGTATTCCCTTGTTGAAATTTTTCATCTGATGAGCGCTTCAAGTTATAGCTGATAATTCAATGCGGAAATTTGAGAATAATTCAGAGTGAAGTTAAATGATGTCTAAGTGATTTCAAAACATTGTTAACCGTTATCTTTAGTATAGGACCAACATTTACGTAAGTAAAAGAATTTTATTTTGGTCTTGTGGTAGTTACACCAATAACGTTTTAATACACTTGGCGTATAATCAAAGTATGTAATTGGTATGTAGATGTAATTTCGTGAAGAATTTCTGGCATCCATTTGGCTATAGTGTTGAAAATTGTGTTTTTATTTGCATTTCAATTAAAGTAATGCGCGTAATCGTAATTAAAATGTATTGCACTAATCGCTAATTTAATACTCGTACTGAATATGAGATGGTAAAGGATTGAGAAAAGTCTTACTTCAATTTCCTAAGCGTTATTGCCATTTTAATTAGCGAGTTGTAATTAAATGTTCTTGAATTAATGAATCACGAATCTTATACATGTGCTGGGTAGAGGATGCTAAAGGAATAAGAAAAGTGTAACAGCGCTTTATTGTACCCTCAATTCTCTAAGCGTTATTACTATTTTAACTAGCGTAATTGTAATTAAAAGTTCTTAAATTAAGATTACGTATCTTGCACTTGAGCTGGGTAGGTGATGAGTTTTTGGTAACTACTAATGGCACCGCAGGCGGTGACACTGATGATAAATGAATGAATGTGAAGCACCGGTGGAATGCGATTGCGATGGAAACCAGAGAACTCGGAAAAAACCCGCCCCAGCACCACTTTGTCCACCACTTATCTCACATGCGGTCGCTTGGGATCGAACCCCGGCCGTCTAGGTGAGAGGCGAGTGGCCTAACCACTCGGCCACGGCGCGGCCTTAGGTGATGATAACTGAATAAGAAACGTGTCATGGTGTTTCATTGTAACCCCAATTCTTTAAGCGTTATTGTCAGTTTAATTATCGTAATTGTAATTAAAATGTCTTGAATTAACCAATCGTGAATCTTATACTTGTGTTGGATTGGGACTGATAAAGGAATAAGAGAAGTCTAAATGCGATTTATTGTAACTTCAATTCTCTAAGCATTATTGCCATTCTAAATAGCATAATTGTAATTAAAATTTCTTAAATTGACTAATCACGAATCTTGCACTTGTGCTGGGTTGGGAATGATAAATGAATAGGAAAAATCTTATAGCGTTTTATTGTAACCACGATTCTTTAAGTGTAATTTCTATTATAATTACTGTAATTGTAATTAAAGTTTCTTGAATGTGGGACAGCGCGAATATAACTCTCATACTTGATGAGGGGTGATAAATGAACGAGAAAAGCTTTATGGCGTTTTATTGTAACCCCAAATCTTTAAGCGTTATTTCTATTTTAGTGTAATGTAATTAAATTTTCTTGAATGTGGCATAGCGCGAATTTAATTCTTGTATGAATGAGAGATGATAAATCAAAAAGAAAAGTCTTATAGCGTTTTATTGTAACACCAATTCTTTAAGCGTTACTGTCATTTTAATGAGTAATTATTATTAACGTTTCTGGAATGTGAAGTACTGGGAATGTAATTCTTGTACTGGATGAGGGATGATAAATAAATAAGAAAAGTCTTATAACGTTTTATTGTAACCAAATTCTTTAAGCGTTATTTCTATTTTAATTAGTGTAATCGTAATTAAAGTTTCTTGAATGTGGACTAGCAAGAATATAATTCCTGTACTGGATGACGGATGATAAATGAATAAGAAAAGTCTTATAGCGTTTTATTGTAAGCCCAAATCTTTAAGAGTTACTTCCATTTTAATTAGTGTAATTGTTTTTAAAGTTTCTTGAATGTGGAATAGTGGGAATGTAATTCTTGGACTGCATAAGGGATGATAAATGAATAAGAAAAGTCTTAAAACGTTTTATTGTAACTCAAATTCTTTAAGCGTTATTTCCATTTTAAAAAGCGTAATTGTAATTAAGCTTGCTTGAATGTGGGATAGTGCGAATGAAACACCTGTTTACGAAAGAGCCTTAGTAATGTAATAAATTCCTTATGTATCGTTTTTTATCTGTGGTCAATATTAGCGTCGTAATTCATTAATTACAGCAATTTAATCAAATTATTTCTAATATACATTCGACATTAGCATAATTGGAAAGAGATTTTAATTCTAGCCTGATGACATGTAATTTTCATTGTTGTAACTTCAAAATTAAGGGAGTTATTAAAATAGCGACTTCGGGTGTATATTAGTATCAAATTGGCAATAAGAGATTGCCCTTGTAATTGAAGCAAGTTTGATTGATAGCCCGGCAAGAGAAACCTTTTAGACAGGTGGCTTGGCAAAGGGGGAGGGGTGGCATATATTTTGATTGACAGATACATACATAAAAACCTTTTAGGCAGGCGGCTTGGCAAAGGGGCAAGCGGCTGAAGCCGGCGACATCTAAGTTGGTTGACAGGTACATTAAAACCATTTAGACAAGTGGCTTGGCAAAGAGGGAGGGGGCAGCGCTCTGGGTGGTCCGTCGGTAAATGTTATCTTAATTGGTTCATCTTGTAAACACTTGTTTTACAAGAGGTGGCATCTATTGTCCTGATTCTCTCCTATTTACCCTACTAGTGCTCCATGATGCATTGATTTCTCGTACAATGTTTATGAGAGTTTCGTATAATGTGTTTCTCTCGTTGATTAATTTCTCTATCATTTATTTTTACACAGCTGCTACAAGTTATTCTACTCAGACGTATTATCTATCTGTATCACTTTAACCGAAATAACCCTTTTCAGAAACAGATTTGGTACACATTTCGTTGTTTGAAGGGGAATAAAGGAAACCGAATTGCTAGTCAAATGTTCAAAAATCGGGTTGATCTACACTGACCCAGAAGTTTGATGATTTTTCCATGATATATCGACAAACAACTGAAAATTGACAGCGTTTAAAATAAGTATTGAACGTTCAAATCAATGAAAACGAATGTCTTGAAAAGTTATACAAACTTCCTTCTGAATGAAGAGGGATACTCAGGTTATTACCAGGAAATTCACTATATACGTTTTCATTAGGCTTGTAAGTATATTAAAGTAACATATTTTAATCAAAGTTGCTAATGCCACTTAGAGAAAATCTAAAACATTTGAAAACTCTTCTATGTAAAAGGTAGTTTGGTGGTATTTTTCCTTCCAAATTTCGTGTTACAACATATGAGAATTTTGAATTTAAATTGCAAATTTAAGCTTGATTGACTTTTGGCTTTTGAGACACAGTTTTTTTTTTTTCCAAATTTTTACATCAAAGTTTTGGGTGGAACACAATACTTCCTCTTAGCTAATATGGGTAAATAGTAGAGAAACTAAAAATACAACGAAACCAACATTTTTCGTGTTCCTATTTTGATATATATTTCACATTCAAACCTCTAAATTACAAATTAGAGCTCTAACAGCATTGCAATTGTTTTATTACGTAGTGTCAGACGTCAACATTTGAACAAAATCCCATGTGTTACATTCACATTACCCTCTCTATTCTCTAGCTTTACCAAGTGGGATGATTCAGGTGGTAACGTCTGTGGTTCGCATTCGAGAGATCCCGGGTTCGATCCCCGACAATCGACCTTCAGGCGCTTTCGAGGGACCCTTGGAAGCTCGGGGTTGGGGATAGGGCCCGTCCGGTTTGGGATGCATTCGATCTGGAAATTTTAGGCACCCCGTCCATGTTTGCATCCCTGTCATATAGGTTTGGTACTGCTTTCAGTCTATCCCCTCATCCATCCCAGGGATCTGGTAAGTCGTGAAGGACCAATATGCCCTACGTGCGAAGCTCTGCCTAGTGACTGTCCCTTCCATGTTAATCCTTATGTAAACACACTCCATCGTTTATTAGTGGCTATTCCAATTATCCTTACAAGAGCTGGTTTTACTATGTACTCCAGTTTATTCTAGATATTACTTTTTCAGTAATAGCTGAATTATAGGTTTCGTTATGAATGCAAAGGGAACAGCGATAGTGAAATGTTAAAACTGGACATCTTTAAAAGTTCAATTATTTCCACGTACTCGTGAGAAGCAACTAAAAATCTACAGAATTTAAAAAGAATGGGAAAATATATAACAGTTCGCGCCATTAGTAACGTGTATCTCGGAAATGGCTAACGTAAAAAAAATATTATTTGGAATAAATTATGTTTTAAAGACCGTTCCTTGCGAGGTACGTTTTTGTGTATCGTTTAACGTATACTAGTAATACAAGATTAGATACATAATTCCTTCGGGATCAAGTGGGTTTCACACGTTCTTCCCACAAAAATCAAAATGTACATTTGATTTTTCGTGTAATTATATTTAATATATGACATTTTAATCAAACTTGTTAGAGTTATTTTAGGGAAAATCAAACTTTTTTCCAAAAAATGTTTGATTTAAGGAATAGTTGGGAGGAGGTGATTTTGAAATTCTGGCATCCTTTGAAGATGCTTAACTTAAATACCAAGTTTGGTATCCCACATTTGTTTTTGAATTATGCATTAATGTATATACACAGAATCGTTTTCTAAGAATGCTTTGTTTGGATTCGAGGGTCCTTATATAATGCATTTCCGGTGAAATCTTGGAATCGTATTTTTCGGCAGAATGCAATCAATATTTTTATTCCTAGTAAGTCTACGTGGTAGAGAAAATATTTTACGTCAAAGTTTTGGGTCGAATACAATACTTTATACTCATTATAGGTGTGTGTATGTGTGATGCCTGAGGGAATTCCACACTGCAGCCATTGGTTATTGTTATGACTCCAAGAGGATAGGATGAGATATGAGTAACATCATTGGGCGGCCGAAACCGATCGGTGAGGGAAGAGCCTCCGTGGAAGGTACCTAATATATTCCAAGCAGTTATTCATTCCAACGGGAGGGGCGCTATGAGCCCGCGCCACAGATCTGACCAAACTCCCTGGGTCTACAGTCGACTTCCAATGCCATCCCGCCGCTGAGAGCTGTATTTCCAGAGCGCATTCACCATCACGGAAGGGCGCCACGTCTACAGCTCTGGCTGACACTTACAACCCTGAAAGAGACCGTTTAGATGAAATGAAGGGACAGGAATTCGCGGTAATGAAGAAACCTCCCCAACATTTGTCTATTGACTCAGGAAAATCCCGAAAGAAAAACATGGTTCAGAAAGGCCGGCCACAGAAATCGATCCCACGGCCTCCAAAATGCCAGTCTCAGACCAAAAGCCTGAGTCACCTGGCGTGGTATCTATAATAGGTACATAGTTGGCAGAGAAAGTAAAAAGGTAGAAAAGACAACATTTCTCGTATTGCTTTTGTGCATTCAAACTTCCGTTAATAACTGGTTATGGTTTTAAAAACATTTCGTTTGCTTATTACATGGTTTAAGACATTAAAATACAACAATAAGTTTAACCACACACAATATTCGCGCGCCAGTCCAAAATCTGGAAAACTGTAAGCGAAAATTGTGCTTTCGTAACATTGTGCCAATCTAAAAGAATAATGTTCTTGAGTTTGTTTATGACTTGCTGGCGCAATTACGTTACGTTTTTATACTATTTCAAGTTGTGCATGAAGGGGGAGAGGTATTTGTTCCTCGTCCCCATCGTCTACGCTGCGACATTGTGAAGGTTTTATGTGGTTATATATGTGACTATAGTCTATTTCTGTAAAACAGTAAGTACTTTTTAGCAATTTGGCAGGCTATAGTGTGTACAAATGACTCATTAATAAGCACGTGGCGTTTCTGCCAAGGCTTGTCTGGACGCCTATCTTATCAGCTCTGGACAAGCGACTGGCCTTGGATGTCTGGCATTCTACAGTGTGACCTATATATACGTACACCAAGTACAAGATCAACGTTCGTCACGCACAATAGAAATTCCTGACCTTGTCGTTGCGTTTTATTGTATGTCTTTATTACGTTCTCCACGTAATGCAAGCTAGTGAGCAAACTTATAAACTCTGCAGCATAAAAGTGCTATTTTATGCAACACAACGAATGCTGTGCTGTGCGAGGGGTGTTCCGTTGTCGCTGACGTAAATTAGACTGAGGTATTTTGTTAAGTACACTTTCTCAAAATCGAAGGGCATGGTACACATTGAGACTCAGGTCTTGGACCAAAATACCATTCGCTGCCTTAGTGGGTTTCCAAATGCACTGTAGGCGGCCAACAATGACATTAAAATTTCTAAGGCAATACACTCAAACTAATATCAGAAGATTATAACACCCAGTGTTATATTACTGTGTGTTTTTTTTTTTTATATAATTTTTTATTTATAGTCGCCTAACTACAAAGTCTTTTAGCGACTTTTCATTTACAAAGTGGGTTTTACAGAATAAACTTAAATAAACAACACAATAATAATTACATCAGGATTATTACAATAAACAAGTAACAATATAGGATCTTAAAGGTATTAACTACAAATAATAACAGAATCACAATTACAGTGGAATTAGTAACAATGAGAATAAACCGTGATAGGTTTAAACAATATAACAAAATGAGGTCAATTAATAACAATAAGTGTGTGGCAAGATAAGATTTAAACAAAATGAACATTAAGTACTATAACATAATCATAGTTAATGCAAAATTTGTAACAATATTGTCTTATTAATTATTGAATTGATATCTTCCAATTAACAAAAACAATTATAGTGTATATTATCTGTTTATCTGAAGTGGATGGTATTTAAACTTGTTTGGCATCTATCACATTTCGGAGGGTGTTCTTTGGAGAGCAGGAAGGTGTGTGTGAGATTGCTGTGGCCAATTCTAGCCCTGATATTAACGTTTTAAATTATTAAGAGTGGTTTTCTTCTCAGGGTTGAATAAAATAACGTGGAGTTTACTGGGGGGATTGTATGACCATTGATGGAAACATTTGGCTTTTGTTTTCCTGTTTATGTATTTAACGTAATCTTGAAGTGTTGTAGGTATTGAACTATTTTGAGGGTGTTTAGTGGCTTCACGTGCTTCGCAATCAGCTTTCTCGTTATCTTCAATATGTTTGTGTGAAGGTACACATGTCAGAATTGCTGTTTTCCTTTGATGATTTTAAGTATGTTAATATTACTTCTTGCACTAGAGCATTTGCATTTGTTTTCCTTTGTATGGCTAATAGTGCACCCAGTGAATCGGTAAATATTATAAATTTATTTGATTCTGTTTCTTCAGCAATGTAGTGAAGACTTTGCTTTATTGCAAATAATTCACACGAGAAGATGCAGTAATAGTTAGGTAGTGTGTATTGTAGGGTGTATTCTGAAAGTACTATTGCACAATCTCGGTTTGTATCTATTGCTGAATCATCGGTGTAAAGTTTTCGTATTCCGAGTATTTTTCTTGGATCTCCTAGAACATTTTTTAAAAGATAATATTGTTGGTTTAAGATTTATTGTACTTAAGCATTTGTAAATTAACAACTGGTGATGGAAGTTTCCAGGGAGGCACATCTAGTACATCTCGTCTTATAGTTATTTGGGGAGGTTCCAGGGTATGTTCTTGTAGGTAACTTGCTATCCTTGCAAATAAGGCAGGGTAGCGATGTTTCTTTGGTTTATTTCTTTTAGTTTTGGGAATACAAATTTATACACGTGGGACGTTGGGTTTGCAGCAATCTTAACATAGCATAAGATCAATTTGGATATTTTCTCCTCTTTTCGAGTGATAATCCATCCGTTTCTATTTGTAGACTGGTAGAGGGACTGCCTCGAAAGGCTTCAAGCGTTCTTTTAAGACCTGTTGTTTGTATAGTATCTAGCATTTTAAGAGCTGTTGGTGATGCTGAATTCTAGAGGATCAATCCGTAATCTAATTTTGATCTTATAATTGATGTGTAAGTTGTAAGTAGCACTTTTAGATCAGCGCCCTAGTCTTTAGCTGTCAAGGATTTCAATACAGCAATTTTCCGGATGCAATGGATTTTGGTATTTTAAGATGGTTAATCCATGCCAATTTATTGTCTGACGTCATTCCTAGCACTTTAACTGAGTTTACCGTGTCAAACTTGTGATTATTTCTATACAGCAGAGGACCAGTGACAGTTTTATTTTTGGAGAAGGTTGTACATTTAGTTTTCTTTATTGAAAATCTGAACCATGTATATTCAGTCCATTTTTGAAGAGTCCATTTTTACCATCTTGGAATTGATTTAAGGAGACTACGGCAAAGTCTATTGTTTTTTATATTAGGCCAGTCAGCTTGATTCATTTTCCATCTTGGGGATGTTGTAGAACAGGCATCCCCAAGTGGAGTCAAGGTTGCTTGAGGGCGCACGGGGCTGAACGTTAGACTCACTGCGGGCCGCACAGCTAACACAGGCCAGTATATCAGTGCAGTGGCGGTGTAACGCTACATATTAGCACTGTGGTGTCCTACTGACGATGGTGTGTACATCCGGGTTGGGAAGACGGTCGTCCACATCTGTGATGTTTCGAGCAGAATGAGAAGAAAGCTTTCTGTTTATGGAAGAAAATGACGCGGCAAAATGTTTAGTGTGTTACAAACTTCTAAACTAAATAACTAAATATAATTTGCAACGACATTACTCGTGGTGACGGTACATTTTCCAACCATAACCTCAGTGATTCAGTGTGTAAAAACCTTGGACTTTGATGAATACATATCTAGCCATACTGCGACAATTGCGCGAAGAATTCGAACGTAGATTCCAGGACATTATACCACTTGAGGAACAATTTAAGTTATTGGCAACATCATTTTCAGGGGATGTCCTCAATAGTCCTGCTAAACTTCAGTTGGAAGTAATAGATATGCAAAATAATATTGAGTTAAAAGATAGATATTAAAATAGAAAAAGTATAAACCATTTCTACACCTCTGTAAGACACGAAAGATTTCCTAAACTCCACAATCTAGAAGGAAGAATTTTGTGCATGTTCGGGACAACCTATGTTTGTGAATCACTGTTTTTCTTAATGAAGTGTACAAAGTCACGTCACAGAAGCCAATTCAGTGATGACCACTTGAAAGCATGTTTGAAATTGGGTAGCTCGCAAACAATAGTCCCACGTATTGAACAGCTGGTTGAAAACAGACAACTGCAAAAATCACGGCGATTGTCGGATGTCTAAGAAAGAGCAGTTTTCGTAGAGACATGCATTTGAAGAATATGATGTTTATTTGTATTGTTTACTTCATTGAATTGCATAGTACCAATAAGGTCTATGTCATATTGTATTATTTATTTAGTTTATTAGTTTTATATGAGTGCATGGAGGAGCACGAAAATTTCTGATGAGAATGGTACGAGAATCTGTCCCATTTGCGAGGAGGAAGAGTCGTGGACTCACATCTTGGCAAGATGTAGGGGTACGGAGGAATGGTGGGAAAAATATTTGCCGCGATTTTTTACCACTGCGAATTTAGGGATGTTGGACGCTACTGGCAGGCACGGAAAACATGGACGGGCTAGGTAAATTTATACTTAAGGCAAGACAGCTGAGATCTGAGGAGGCTGTCAATAGAGAAGGGGGGGGGGGATAAGTTCAACTAAACAAAAGTGACTACAATGTTCTGCATACATATATATTATGTCATATTTAGGTCACTGTTGTGCTAGGGTTGTATATATTATGTGTATATATGTCTTCTAAGTGTAATTATCTATTATAAGAGGGTGCATTTATGAAGTTGTACTCTGTGCTGTAAATTTAAATTGCTATATTTGAATATCTTTGTATCTTTATTTTCGGATTCACTCTTAATTTTTATTGTTGTTTAATATTGCTTTTGACTGTGTATTTCCTTTGTCTTTTTATTTTCGTGTTTACTCTTTTAATTCTTTGTTGTGGTTGTTGTTTTAATATTGCTTGTAATGTGTATCACAAAAGCACGTACGGTCTGTGGACCCGTGCGACTGTTGAAATTCTATGTATGATATTGCTATGTTAATAAATACACTTATTCATTCATTCATTCATTCATTCATTCATCCATTTCATGCCCGCAACCAGACGGTCAGGGCTTGAGGGCTGTTACTGCCGCCCGAACGTGCGTTCTGTTGGGGACTCCTGTTGTAGGACATAACGAGTTGTTCCTATTGAATACGTCAATTGTAACAGGAAATTGGTCAATTCCATGTAATACAGGGTTAACTGACCAATTAAGCATATATGCGATGTTAGGACCAGATAGTGTTAAATCAATAGTAAATACTGAAAGATCCATGAGCTAAGTCAAACCTTCTGGGTCAGGATGTATTAATAATAATTAGGTCATTTTCCTGTATGCTTCTATTATTTTACCTCTTTGATTAGTGGATTTAGATCCCCATATTATGCTGTGGCTATTAAAGTCTCCCAGCAATATGAATGGTGGAGGAAGTTGCTTCACGAGTAATTGAAGTTCATTAATATCTAAATTCATGCTATTAGGTAAATATATGTTAATATGCACATAGGATTTGGCAATAAAACAATCAATGTTAAATAAGGGATGAATTCCTTTAATGGTGTCTAAAAGGCCGTGCAAATCTTCTGTGTAGGTCAATGCTACCGATACATCGGGTACACCTACACTGTTTTCCAAAAAAACGTTTTATTTGGTCATAGTTCAAAATATAGTTATTGGGGGAGCTTTCTATTGTTTCTTGGATTGTTGACAACTGATCATTAATTAATGTGAGTGTGTCGGTTTTCTTGGCGTTTTTTGTAATATTTTGGTTTTGAAATTCCTGTCTTGAAGAGTTGCTTCTTCATTGCTTTGTAATGATGAATCAGAATATTCTTGTTCTTCATGACATTGAAGCTCCGTGATTTTACTGGATGTTGACAACGGGCGTTTCAAAGCAAGGCTCTTGTTGTCCATTGACGTAGTGCTTTCTAAAGAAGGAAAATCCTATTTAAGGTTATGTTTTTATTGTATTAACACAGATTTGAGTTGTTCAGGAGACGTAAGATGTTCATCTTTTCTTTGTGTGTTTACATTTTCTGGATCCAAACTTTCATTGGTTGTATTTTTGTTTATCTTAGATGTTAAATCGTCATTGGTCGATGTTTTGTGTTTTGTGGTTGGATCTTCATTAGTGTCTTCTTTGCCTAGAAGCTCGGTATTGGTTTGTTTACCTGGAAACGTTTCCTGTGTGGACCTGCAATGTTTGGCTAAATGCCTCTCCATTTTGCAGATAAAACAACAGGATTATCGGATGAGAGGTGTATCCAGTAGGCGGTGCCGTCGCAGTTTATTTGTAAATTATCAGGTAATTTGTAAAAATCCTAGACTTAATATACATCTGATGACTGAAACTCATTATGTGGGTGTAGCCTGTAGTTGAAATACCTGCTCTAAGGTATGATATTGAAGATTCTGGTTCTATGACGTTTCATTAGCTGTAGATTTTTGGTATGATGGGCAAACATTGGATATAATAACTCCTTTGTTTTTGGCGAAAAGGGGTCTCATCTCTAATAAGATATTATTTATTAAGATCGTTGTGTGTTTTGAGGTTAGTTCCTCGACTAAATCCTGGTTTGCTAAATATATGCAAATTCTGGAGTTGGAAATCCTTGAAACAAATCTAATGTTAGCAGGGTTTACTAATTTACCCATTGCAAGTATGTAATATTTGATTACAATACCGTCATGGGCTTCTATAATTAGAACTTGCTCTTTGGTAGGTGCTGTTTGAGCTACTGCAGAATAGCTGGGTGGATTATTCACTTTATTTTTCAACATTGTGTTTTCGTTTACTTTGGTAGGAGGAACAACCGATAGGTGCGTGCCTGTCGTCATATGAGTGGGAATACTGCAAACAAATGCAGTAGGAACTGATGTGCTGCTGTTACATCAACAAGTTTGCAATGAAAATTGCCTTTGCCATACGCAAAATGGCAAGAGATTCAATGCAATAATAAAATAAATAGTGTTATCTTTATTTGTTGAGGTCCTGTAGATTACGATTAACGTAAGATAATCTGTAGATATCTTGGAAGTATCCCAAAAATCTAAATAGACACTTAAAACTGGGACTTATTGGAGTAGAAACAAACTATTTTTATAGTGGATAGGTAGAGGCAGAATGAAAAGTTCAATGCCACAGCCAGGATTTGAACCATGGATCTCCTTGTTTCCCTCCAGTTGTTCTGACCACTGAGCTACCATGGCAACATGGCGGAACGGCACTAAATTCTCGAACTGACTTGCGTTTTTTTCGGTAAACCACAAGAAGATTTCAAATTATTTTGAGATGTCATACCTCAATGGCGAATTACAAGCTCCACAAATACTTAAGTCTCGGGGTTTATGGTTACTCACCTGATAGGTTACAGGTGTCGGCATGTTGCCGTGCTAGTTCAGTGGTCAGAGTAACTGGGCGGAAGCCAGGAGATCTGTGGTTCAAATCCCGGCCAAGGTATTACATTTTTCATTCTGACTTTACCTCTCCAACTTCTGTCCTACATACGGCTGGTGTGAACGAAACAATTAATTCATATTTTTATAGTGTCTATAGATATACAATTATTTTCATATTGTGTGCCTTTTCGTAAGTTAAGCACCTACATGACTTCTCGTTTGTAGTCAGGATTCTTATCAAGGTTATCTTATTGTAAATTCATTATTGTCGTTATCCGGATATTCATTAATGTAGTGTTAACCTTAGTATTCCAGCTAATATTTCGTGTTCTGACACATTGTTAAAAACATGCCTGAGCAGTAGCCGCTATAAGTATGAGTTTGAGGTGTTCATAGAAATGTAAGAGTTGGATAACCCTGGAAATTTGAAATAGCATGTGCTCAACGATTATAAACAAGTTGGTACAACTACAACCTACGATGACGACGATGATGATGATGATGATGCATAAGTTGTCTTACAAAGAAAGGATAGCTTTGCGGATGTTTTTCGCGTTATTAAGTACAACGTCTAAGGCAAGAACTAAGTAATGTGTAAATTAAATTGCAGTTGAGAATATAGATACTCCGAAACATGCGTTTCTTCACTCATGTGAGTTAGCTTCTTCTGATAAGCGCGCTAGATGGGGGGATAAACGCACTATTACATTCACTGCATTAATAAGCACAGCGAGAAGAAGAATTAAAATTGCTGTCATCTAGCGACCTTGATTCCTACCGCAGTGACCTACATTTTGGTGTAGTTAAGGTGATGCATCTCTGAAATTTGGAAAATGCAAGGTGCATGAGATATCATGTTGAAACTTATACCAGCAATTAAACACACTAATATTGAAGTTTTTGTTGTGAATCAAAATTCTAGCCTGCATGGTTATTCTAAATAACAGTTTTATCGTCTAAAGTCATTGTTCTAATACAAATGATCCACGTGATGCATTTTTAATAATATTCACATGAAAACCCTGTTTTACAGCATATGAGGTTGAAACATATTTCTATATATTAGGCTAAATTTGTTTGTAAAATGTATTACATAATGTTCACTTACGCGTCCAGGAGAATAATTTTTATGTCATAATTCGTCAATTACACTGGCATATGATATAAGCTGGGGGAGAAATAAATGTGTGAAGTTGTAAAAGTTTAGATGTTAATAAGGAAGTTTAGTTGAAAATGTCTGATTTTGACAGATTTTGTTTTCTCCTCCAATAGATGCAAACCAATTTTCGCCGTAATTTCACGCATAATAATTTTTTTCTACTAAATGCAACTAAGAAGTTTTGTAAATACCACACACGAAAAAGATAAAAAAACCGGTGCCGTTTTCCAAAAGTTATAAATCTATTAGCAAAGTCCGAAAATTGGTCAGAATTTGAAAACTATAATACATTCTTTCTGCATAATAGGAATTAGAGGTTTATATCCGTTAATTTGGCTGCTAGAATTTTTTAAAATAAAACCGAACACTTTCACGCTATTAATGATCTACACCGAAATATTCCCAGAGATTGCCGAGGAGCATAGGCCAGTTATTTAGCAGGTACAGGGAATGTCTGGTGCGAGCGCATTTCTGTGGGTGGGGGTGTACAATTCAATGCATGAACTTTTAAGAGACCAGTATGCCACTGGTAGTTTATACACCGATAAACCCCAGCACCATATATATCGTACACGCCATTTAATGAAATAATAATAATAATAATAATATTAATAATAATATTAATAATAATAATAATAATAATAATATATTTATATACTATGGACATATACAATATAAGTAATATTGTGGTCTGAGATAATTCAGCATATACGTTTATATAGAGATATGCAACAATGAAAAGTTGATGAAGAAAGTTTAATTTACTCACAATCAATATAGGACTTTATGTGTCATGTTATGTCTTAAACGTCTGGTATTTTAATCGAAAACGTTAGCGCTATTTTTACAAACTAAAAAAGAAAGCCCACGTCTATAGAATTGGGGTAGCAGGTCATAATCAGAGGTCCCCAAGCTAGAATATGAGTTAAAGTGAGTTACCCGGATAATGGGTTCTTTCCGGGAATGTTGGGTAACTTTAAGCCCTTTGAACCGCGGCTTATATGAACATTATTTCATCGATATTGGTTTTGTTCAGTCCTCGTGTTTCAGGGCGTTACTAGGTCATTAGCGGTTCACTGTCCAATATGACACATCAGGATAATTTACCTTAAAACTTTAAAGAAAATAAGTTTCCCCTCCCCCCAAAAAGGGAAATAAAGTGGTTCCGAAAAAAGGGAAAATAACATTTAAAAAATTACCTTCATGCATTTATTGATCTGCGATGTTGAGACATAACGAATAACACAATGTTAGCAGCATACACACTGTAGTAGTAATAAATAAATGCTCGCATCGGCCAATAGCAAATAACGTTACAAGAACTTGGCAGTTGCAAGCGGCTCCCTCCGTCACCTACACAAGATCCTGGGCAGAATGCAGTATTATTATCGGTGAGAAATTTCCTCGTGATTGACACTTGTGGGGTGTGTCGTCTGCTGGCAGGGCTGGTTAGATTGTTGACCAATCATAGTGTAAGAATACATAACCGTCAGAGACGTGACGTCATCGGCGTTGCAACACCTACGTGGTTCAGTGCGCGCGTTCTCATGCATGACTGATCAATTGTTTGCACTCTGATTGTTTGATTGCATTCTGTGAAAAGTTCGGTTGTGTTACACATAGTGATCATAAGGATTTACATTTATAATCGTTACTACCTTTTATATATCGCGGACATTGCTCTTGTTCTCATCCTAGAAATATCATGAGTGAAACTGTCTTAAGGCCATGATAAACAACATGAGGTTATGTTAGCCGAAATAATAAAACTTTTCCGTTTAATAAAATACGGGATCCAATGTGGAAAGGAATAGATGAGCTAACTAGTGAGAAATGGAGAAATGGGGAAAATAGTTCAACATACGAGAGGTATGCATGGAGAGAAGAAGGCATTTTAGAGGAAGCAGTGGAACGTTTGTCGCTGCAGATGGTCAGCGAGTAAATAGGGCAACAGCGCACCGAGGCGGCCACGTGTCAGCAGAATGTCAATCACAAGGTAATTTCTCACCGATAATAGTAGCGGCATATGATCAAGGGCCACTGTGTGTAGAGTGGCTTCTCAACTGATCCCAGGAACCTGAGTTCATGCCGTTTCAGGATCCTTATTAGGAGAGAAAAACGTTCATGTCAGTACTGAAAATCGAATCCAAGTTCCTTTGTACTGCGGCAAATAGTGATTCGTGAATTAACAACAACAGCAACAACGACAACAACAATAATAACTAGAAAAGAATTTTATCTAAAACAAGCTTTAGAGGAGAGCCTACTGAGATTTAAGATAAAAATACTTCCAAAAACAAAACAATTTTTTTTTTTTTTTTGCATGAGAAGGTAGATCAGTATGTGAGACACAAATACATATGCTTATTTTACCTGTGCGGCCATTTTTAAATGTCATGGGAGGCTTTTAAATGACGTGTGCATGTCCCTTTAATAGGTTACACCCTCCTTCCAAATTTGCAGCTTTCAACTTCTCTGTTTTCCAATTTCGCTGGGAATCGATTATTACTGGGTGTGCTGCCATCTGGTCCAACCTTTCAAAATCATATGCTCAGAGAAATTATATACATTAACAGAAGTCTTAAAAGTACAAATAAAGCTTTCGAAAAAAGGGCATTGATTGTTTCTTTGCTATGAGATATTTCGTATTTAAATATATCTATATTTTATGAGTATATTATTTGTTTTAGTTTTGGAATGAAGACATTCTCTATAGTTTTAACTTGACTGTATAACAAAAAACTCACAATGATTTGTTTACTTTCGTATTTCACTCGGTGAAAAGCGTGTGTTCTTGTAGAATAACTATTTTATGCCTAACCTAAGGTTTATTTGCTTGAAATTGTGAAATAATGCGCTCAGGAAGTAGTCGAAAGCCTATATTACGAAAGTCTAAGAGAAAGGATGCTGCTGTTTTGAATGAAAAAAAAAACGATGGAAAGAGTAGTCTAACCTCTGTGGTGTAAACAAGACAAAAGCTTCAGATGCAAATACGAGGTGAAACTGATATACCTTCTGACAGCAAAGATAATTTTACTACTGGCAATAATAGTTCTGTTAGTACAATTGTTAGAAAGCTAGAATATTTTAGTAAAGCACACACCGATAGTGCTTCATTTAGTGATGAATATGTACATTGTGATTCATTATGGTTAACTGCAAAATTTATTTACAAATATTCAGTGTTTTGAATGTGGTACAAAATTCTTATGTGTATCTAATGGGAACAGCCATGGCTTTGGTGGTAAATTGTTAGTGAAATGCGAGCCCTGTAATTATGTAAACTCCACATGTTACGCAAGCCCCCGTACCACAGACAAATCTCAGAGATCTGCATTTGATATAAACAGAAGGGTGGTGGGATGCATTTGTCAGCAATGGAACAAGCCATGCAGCAATGAACAGATGTGCTACAGTGGGAATGAAGTGTGTGGCAAAAATAAGTTATGAACTTCATTTAAACAAATTAAGTAGAGATGCATGCAAATTAACTAATAAAATTCTTACCAATTCCAGAAGCATTGTAAGCATTCATCTTGATTCTTCACTATATGATCAGGACATTATTGACGCAGCCGTATTATACGACGAAGGCTGGCGTGAACGTGGATATACATCTTTACATGGGATTGGTATTGCTATAGATATAGATATATTAACTGGTTTGTAGTAGACTACGAGCTTTTGTCAAAGTACTGCCACGTGTGCAGTATGACAGCTGCATAATTGGGGTCGAATACTCCAAAATTTCCAGTCTGGCAGCAAGCACATAAAGATTGTGATGATTCCATTAACTTTGATGGCACATCAAGAGCAATGGAAGTAAGAGCAGCAGAAGTAATTTGGAAGCGTTCTGTGACTGAGGCCAAAATGCAATTCACCACAATGTTCTCAGATGGTGATGCAAAGACCATTCGACATCTCAAGAGTGTAAACGTTTGTAGCAGTACTACCATTGAGAAAGACACGTGTCAATCACGTATCTAAAAGGATGGGCACAGGTCTCAGAAGTTTGGGAAAAGAATGGCAAGCTAAATGGGTAAAACTTGGTGATCGTGGACCTGCAACCTTGAAAGAAAGTACAATTACTGCATTCACATTTTATTACAGCAAATATCACTGATGTGAACAGCAAATTTATGTCACTCTCTCTCTCTCTCTCCCTCACTATATGCCCACTGACAAAAACCCAGATGTTTTCCAACAGGTGTCGGCTCATGGTGTTTTTACAATATAGCCAAAGCAAGGGATGAACCACCACAGAGTCATCAGAAAATGCGCGTAAAGCTAACACAACTAGTTGTGAAGTTAATGCCTCTGTATTAAAGGTTAGCAAATGAACTCCTGAAAAGTTGTGCATGGGGTCAGACACAAAATCCAAATAAGAGCTTATAACTGTCATTTGACATAAATGTCCCCAAAAAAAACATATGTTTCTAAACCAAAAGTGGAAATAGCAATTGCGGATTCTGTGGGTGAATTCAACAAGGGTTCACTGACCTCCTAGAAAATGAAAATGGAGATTTATGGAATAAAAATATGTCAGAGTACCTACAGGATAAGTGACAGCATGACACAAAAAGAAAACTAAAAGTGTTATATAGAACACGGAAGAGAAGAAAAAAGCAAGAGAGAAGAAGAAACTTTCAAAACCTGCCGCAGATTAGAGAAAGAGGACCAAGGAAGGAGAGATATATGGTACTGGGAAGTTTTGAAACAGGTATCACATCTGAATGCATGTTTTATATAAAATCAGATTTTTTTTTAACATTCAAAATGATCCTTGTGCATCATTTTTTGTCCAGCTGGCTTCAAATTTTCTCTACATTTATAACAGTACCATATCCTAAATAACTGACATTTATTTTTAATTAAATGGCCAAACTTAGAAAACAAGTTGCAATTAAACTTTTAAATGTAGTGTAAACACAGACAATTAAAATGTAAGGTATACGAACAAATTATTTAAGTCTGCAATAATGTATACATTATTATAAACAATACCAATTATTATTAATATACGTCTTATAATTTATATACAAACGTTTCAATGTGAAAAGAAAAACTATGCTTAAGGAGCATTTTGAAAATTGTTATATATTTTTTATAAAAAGTCCTATAAACTGGAAACTAATTAACTAAATGGTCTCAAATTTTGTACTCATCTTAATTTTAACTTAAATATTTAACCTACAAAACTGTATTTAAATTGAAGAAACATTAGATGCAGAAATTCTAACACGCTTAGGATCTCCCCTTAAGACAATGGAGCCGGGTGGTGGACTACAATCTGTCCTCGGAGTTAACCCAGACCAGGCTGGGCCTTTCCTAAGAAATTTGTCCCGTACAAAACTCTATCGCCGAGGGCTAATCATGAAATGGCATCAATTGGTGTCTTAAAATTTAAAAGATGCAAACAAAACAAGCAAACAAGAGAGCTAAACTGTTATGCAGCACCGGTACTTTAGAACAAGAACCTCTTGAAATGTGCGATGCACGTGATTTGCCTTTAGAGTCTAGAACGAAGCTAAATAGCGCAATAACGCATTTGTTTAGTCTCCGGTGGAGCAATGTTAAATGATTTGTTCGAGATATAAGAGCTTTATAGTTTTTGTTTTTGCTTTCTCTACACGCACTATGCATATAGTGCATAGAGAAGGTGTTGCATTGCACCCAAAAATTCGATACCGAGATTTCACCGGTATGACATGCTTTGAGACCCCCTGAATAAAAAAAGCATTTTAGAAAAATGTCCTTGTGTCTGTCTATGTGCCTGTGATGGGTGTCTTTGGGCAGTATAGCTCAAAAATGAAAAGTCTGTTAAATACCAAACTTGATATTTAAGTTCTGTATCTTCCAAGGATGGGACACGAAAATTTTCAAGAAAATCCCGCACCACCAACTACCCTTTACATGGAGAAAATTTTGAAAATTTTTGTTTTCTGAAAAATGACTCTAACGATTTTAATTAAATCGTATGCATGTTTAAGATACTTGCATTAACAACAAAATATAAATCTTGAATTTTCTGGTAATAGCGTCTGAAGATCTATTTATTCTGGATGAATTGTTCTGAATTTTGCATACGTGGTAAATCGTAAGAGATAAACAAAAACTTACTGCAGAAAACATGTAAATCTCGTTAAAACACACAATTTATGTCACGTACATTTTTTCGTGGAGTTGACCGTTTTGGAGTTATTTCTTGTTATTGGTTTCAGTTTTAAAAACTGAAACTTTTCTCATACGGTAACTTTCCACTTCTGGCCACTTAAAGAATCCGATTTCAATCCAATAGCAACCTCATTTTAACACATCTGACTGCCGGTGTAGCCTAGTGTATTCCATTATATTCGTTCTACAAAGGAACTAAGTAATAAGGCTGTTTATCTCTCGATTTGCAAGAAGTAGATAGAAGAATAAGCTTATTTGCAACAATATTTTGTTACAGAGACGCAGACAAAGTCATGTGTTTGGAACACATCAGATATACGCTTTAACCTACATATCACCTTCATCATGACTACAATTAGTATTCTCGATACACATTGGCGTTTAAATGAAACTATACAAGTGCATTTGTCTTACATTGAAGAACTGCCCTGAAGTTCGATGCGTTGTGGAGGGTCTGCAGTAGATTTTCGGGAATACTACAGAGTCCTCGTTGGCTGGTACATTGAAGGCAGCTAAAGATGACCTGATGAACTGTAAAATAGGTATGACAATAACAACAAACAGTTTGGTGGAATATGCGGTATAACATAGGTGTGTGTAATTGCAGTATGACCAATACGGTTTATAACCGTTTGGATTTTCGGTTGGAGAGTTAAAATAATTAGTCGGAGTGGTGATCAGGACTGATTTCGTGTAGCTTACAGGTAGAAGAAAAATTCCAATGTTTGGAAAGGTAGAATCAGACTGGAAAATTCAGTACCATATTCAATCCAGAGCCAGTTGGAGAATTTAATGTTATGTTGACATGGTTCATTGTAACTTAGTGGCCAGAGCATTTGGACGGAAACCATGAGATCTGTAGTTTAAATCCCAGCTATGGTATTGCATTTTTTAGCCTGACTCTTCCTTTCCAAATCCTGCCCCACACACGGCTAGTGTGGAAGAAGCAAATAATGGACAATTCCAACGATAAATGTTGCGACAGTTAAACGTGAGTCGTTTCTTGAGCTGTAGTATGAACCGTCTTACTATCTGAAATAACAAACCTTGAACATTTTCTATATGAATCATTGTAAATAAGTAACCCTATGCCCGTCAAGAAATTTTAAAGTGTTTGTAAACTAAACACCGAAAATGCAGCATCTAATATCAACATAAGTAACTGCACATAAATGCGCTAATTTATACCCCGGCTCTCGCGTGGGGAAGGCAAAGCAACGTAATATTGAAAGGTATAGTCAGAGTGACATATGCAATACCAAAGCCGGGACTTGAACCATCGATCTCCCAATCCTCGTCTGGTTGCGCTTAACAGTTGAGCTACCAAAGCAATAAGCCGACACGACATTAAATTCCCCAACTGACTGTAATTTTACCGATGAACCAGAAATATCCCAAATTATTTTGAGATGGCATATCTGAAGACGGCTTAAAATGTCGTTCGATAGTTAAATCAACCATTAAGTTAATCACCTCCACGCGATGTTCCCTGGTAACGACATTGCTGTATCGGCTAAATGCCCCTCCAATAATTATGATGATGATGATGATGATGATGATAATAATAGCAATAATAATATTAATCATAATTCATAATATATAATACATAATCATAATTTCTTTACCTAATAAAACAACATTTGGCAACAGCTTTTTCCTTGGGTGGGCAGCGAGCTAATTAGCGAGAAACCAGTTTGCATTCAGGTATAAGAATGGTTGAGGGCAAGTGTCACTGAGGCCAACTGTCACTTGAGTTTAAGTGTCTCGCTCCCCCATATTCTTTTGTTGCAATCCACAAAACATACACCATTGGAGCATAGGTCAGATATGCTAATGTTGCAGGTTCTAGTGTTACTTTTCGTGTATAACTTTCTCGCTGCAGTACTGAATAAATCATTTGCATGTCTTCAATGCTGGATTGTGTTTAATAATTCTATGTAATAAATATGCGACGGCTAAGAGACAGAAAGATCCTCACTGTATCTGTCCAGTGTTCTTACAATGTTTGTGCTCCTCATATCACCTGACCACTTCCTTATTTTACGCATTCTGTCTGGTAGTATACACAAAGTCGCTCTACGAATTAAAAAAGTTAATACCCATAACTTGAGTAAGAAAGGCAGGAATGGTTTTTATATTCTGGTCTAGGTATGGAATACTAACAAAAGAATTACAAAATATGTTTGATAAACCCGTTATAGACCAATCTGAACAGTAGGGATGTTTGAATATTTCCCTCGGGGTTAACAATTAACTAACCTGAATCTGTAATAAATCTCAATTGACTGAAAGTGATAATTGAGTCCTTTTGCTCTTTCATGCAGTAAATTCATATTCACGGAACTGCATCGACATCTGGGATTTCAAAACATATGGTTCTACTGCACACACACACACACACACACACACACACACACACACACACACACACACACACACACACACACACACACAGGTGTGAAAAACCTAAGGACGAAATAACATTCGCATGCTGTACCACTGCCAAGTAACATAGCTCGATGAAATTTGAATCATTCACAGAGAAAATTTCTACAGTATGCGATAGTAGCCAACTAAGTGAAGTATACAATGGTACGAAAAGAAATAACACTTTTATTTATAGAAAGTAAGCTACACTAAAGTTACTATGTCATATGATGGTTCTCTATGTTTACAAAAATAGACATGGTGCTTAAAAGGGTATATGATCACCGAGCTATGCATCGTGGTCCCATACTGGTCACAAGGCTGTTAAGGAGTTCTTGTGGTACAGCATTCAATCAATTTCTCCACTAGCGCTATGAACTACTGCTGGATGGTTCTTGGCGCATGTGGACGCAATGTAACTTACCAAAACATCCCATACGTGTCCAATGGGATTTAAATCGGGGGAATGGGCAGGTCAGTTCGATCACCGAATATTCTCCACGGATTTCCATGCCATCGCGCATTGTCATCCGTAAATATGATGTCAGCGCCAATTACACTCCTCAAAAGGCGCACACGTGGAAGGAGTACAGCATCACAATTACGTTGACCACAACCTGTTCAAAGATTAGGAGGTCTTACCATGCAACATTATGCCTCCCCACACCATAACACACGGACCACCAAAACGACCATGTTCATGGATGTTCCTGGGTGCATCACGTGTTCCCAACTCCGGTCAGGTGAGGGTACTTCGAGAATCACTACTCAGACCTTTTTTTTATATAGTTAGTGTTTAACGCCCGGTTTTACTACGGAATTAAGATGGAGTACTGGTGGAATGCGACGTCGGGGGAAACCAGAGAACCCACCCCTGCGCCGCTTTGTCCACCACAAGTCCCACTTGCGGTTTTCGAACCCGGATAACCTGTAGAGAGGCGAGTGGTTTAGCTACTCGGCCACGGCGCAACCTCACTACTCAGATTGAATCTGCTCTCATCCGACAGGAGCACGTTACCCCATTCCTTGTTGCTCCACGTCTGATAACCTCGGGACCATTGCAAAGGTACCGCCGATGTACGGGTGTCAATGGAACAAAACTGTAACGGCTGTCGGGCAAAGCGATCACATCTGCGCAGTCGCCGTGCCACTGTGTGGCGTAAATTGCGTCTCTAGCAGTCCTGTTAAATGCGGTTGCAATTGCATCCGTGGTTTGACGTGGATCCCTTTTTGCCTATTGCACGGTGGGCGACCACTCCTCTCCTAGGAACAGCAGTGCCTGTGGTTTGGAAAGCACCCCATGCACGAGAAACAATACCAAACTCCTTGGCAACACTCATCACACTTCGCCCTTCTTTCAGTTTCCCGATGATTCTTGATGCGTAAAGTCATTCAGATGTTGTCTATGAGCCATGCTGAGCCACTACAGTGCACCGTAACCGCTCGCTGATTCCTACACATGTCTTTTCAGTTTCCCCAACTGTCGCATGTTGTGGGTCTAGACACATTTGGCGCTATAGCCTCGCTACACCCGCCATGTGAGTCCAGCTCTCTGTGAGAGACCTCTGGTAACATACACCCGAAATTTCATTTATTACATTTTCTACGAAGTAATTCATATGTTATGTGAATTTATCCATCTCGTCCTTAGGTTTTCCACACCAGTACATGTATGTATGTGGACAGCATAAAAATACTAAACTTGGTATTTAAGTTCAGTATCTTCCAAAGATAAGTCACGAAAATTATCATAAAATCCCCACCCCCAGCTACCTTTTACATGGAACATTTTTCAAAATGTTTGATTTTCTCAAAATGTCTCTAACGATTTTTATTAAAATAACATATCATGTTTAAGATATTTTCGTGACAGACGAAATGTATGTCTTGAATTTTTTGGGAATACCCTCTCATTATCCCTTCATTCTGAATGACTTTTGTATAAATGTAAGCCGTAAGAGATAGACAAAAAAAAACAACACAAAAATGAAGATCACGTTAAAACGCACAATTATGGCATCTCCCTCCCCCACCTTTTTTTTTTTTTTTCGTAGAGTTGACCGTTTTCCAGATATTCTTTGTTATTGGTTTCAATTTTGAACTATTTAAACTTCTCTCAAACGGGAAGCCATCTTTCCTATAATTTCTCTTTTGTTTTACTGCTGGCCTTGCAAAGAGAACCGAATTTCAATTGTTTCACATAGCGACGGGTTTTTAAAACATTGACTATGGCTTTAACTTAGTGTATTCCCTTATTTCCCTTATATTTACAAGGAAGCAAGTAATAAGCCCACTACGTCTATAGTTTTTTTTTTTCTCGAGTAGCATAATATATATAAAAGAATTATCTTTTGTAGGAAAAGTTTGTTTGTGGAACAGCTAGAAATGAAAAATGGAAACTACTGCGTTTCTCGGCGTCCCATTCTATATTGGGTGTGAATTTTGATCAGAGGCCTCTTTATCAGGCTTGAGGTTCTTTTACGTGCCGCAAATATACGACACGGGACCAACGACTTTAGTTCCTCTCCGGAGGAAGCCATGCTAAGGATTTTTACGCCCGAAAAAAGATATCGTCCTCCGCCAGGTTTGAACCCACGACCTTGGTTATATGCACTAGCATGGTAACCGTTACACCACGGGGGCCCACAGGAACAGCTAAAGAGAAAGTCACGTGGATGGAACACATCCGATTTTTTTCTTATATTGGCAGTCTTGGAGCTATTACGATAATCATTGAGAAATATATAGATTACCTTGCGAGATTTTGTAGGCATTACATGAAATTAAGTAATTAATTCTGTGAAGTGGGATGGAGTTTAAAATTATAAGCTCGACAGTAATTTTTGCCATGTGTCAAAGGTTCTCTGTGCCAAGTTTGATTCGAAATCGGTGCAACGATGCAAGTCCATAAGAGCATACATACACATATACATACATTGACTTTTATACAAGTATATTAAGAAGACAGTTATATCGCACACCATAGTTCAGGGGTTACTTTACGCTGAATTGTAAGTGATTACGTGACATCAGTGAAGTGTTTGTTGGAGAATTGGGCTGTAAATGAGTTTGGTTGTAGGTACAAGGGAAATATTGGAATACCACAAGGCTAAGTGATATTTAGATGTTTTAAGAGCTTGTCACTTTGTGATGGAATTTGAAACTATGTTCACTTTGCATGACCAGAAAAGGAAAGGGGAAGAGCATATAACTTCCATTTGAGAAAGGTATAAGTTTTTTTTTAAAAAAAAAAAAGTCAAACCAATAACAAGGAATATCTATCACGGAAATTGTTAAGCCTACAAAAATATATTAGACATAAATTATGTGCTTTAACAAGATCTATGTTTGTGTTTAGTAAGATTTTATATATCTCCTAGAATTTACCAGTTATGCAAAAGTCATCCAGAATGAAGGGGACCTCAGAAGCTATTCCCAGAAAATTCAATATACACATTTCATTTATCATTAAAATATCATAAATGTATGGTATTTCATTCAAAATCCTAATACCAATTTTTGAATCAATCAAACTGTTTGAAACATTTTTCAAATAAAAGTTGGGTTGGAATTGGAGATTTTATTCAAATTCTTCGTGTCGTATTCTTGAAATAGGCATAATTTAAATTCCAAGTTTATCACTTAACCGATTTTTCGTTTTGAATTATGATATTAACAGACGTTAGGATCCTCACTGTGGGATTTACCTTTTTATTTTCATTCTACTATTCCAAAATGACTTCGGAATTATGTTTATCTCAAATGTTATCATAGGAGTTAAGTATAGGTAAGTATAAATATGGTGTCAACTCTTTTCAAGTAAAGTAAATTGCTACTTTTTATAATGCATCTTCGCTTTATGTGGTTCATTTGTGTATAGCTCAGGTCCTTACCATGCTTTTTGAAATTTTTATTTACAATACCAAACCTGTCCAGCAATCCCGTTCGTGGTATTTCTACCACCAGTTGTGACGCTTTTCATGGAGATAGCTCCATATTGTTTCGCAGCCTTATACTCTTGCTCAACAAGGGCAATACTTTTAGGTTTATTGCGTATGTCCTTTGGTCCTTTCATGTGATACATATAATAAAGAGAACAATGTCCACAAGTCAACTTCATGGACCACTCCACACAATGTTTGTCTTACACCGCCACACTTCTCCTTCGTTCCGGAAACCGACCTCTATTCATTGGTTAGAGGGAGTGCACAGGTTTAACATAAAACCAATAGATTTGTCTTCCACTCAGATAAAATGCTGCAAATTTCCATCCCTTTCGCCTCACTTATTCAATAAGAGCCTAGGTAAGTGTGAAACAGGACTGATGGGGGAATTCTACTAACATAAATATATAAAAACGCTACAGGGAGCTAAAAGCATCGACACTTGTTTTCTCCGGACTGTACATGGTAAAAAGGAAGAATAAGGAATATGAAAACGTCGAGATAAACATAGCCATATTTAAGGATGAAGCGCAGACTTTAAAGGCATCTCCTCTTTTCAGAGGTTACATGTATTGCCTTTCTCCAAAATTCTTTGTCCTACCATTTGTCTTCACTTGAATTCCTTCCCTGCATTGCCCTGGCTACTCCATCTTTCCAGGTGCTACGAGGCCTCTCCCATATGGCGACCATGAGAGGATCTGCTTTGGCCAGCTATCTTCTAGCATTATCTGGACATCACAGTGTCATTGCAGCATTCGCTTTTCTCGCAGTCAATAATATTTGAATTTAAACTTTTGCATGTGATTGTTGACATTCACCGAGTCCAAAGTGCGTTGTAGTAATTCACTCGCCTACAGTTTTATATGGTTTCCGTTGGATGTTTTTAATATTTTACCATAAAACATTCCTCGAGTTCTTGTGTAGCATTGGTTTGTTCTTTTGCCCAATGTATACTTTACTGTCTTTTTATTTTCTCTAGCATCATTTACATACAGTGTACGCAGTAACTGGAGAAAGTATTGTATTCCACCCAAAATTCTATGTCGAGATTTCACCAGAAATATATGTTTTGAGGTCCCTTGAGTCCTAAAAAAGATTTTTTAGAAAAAGGCCGTGTGTGGACAGCATAACTCAAAAACGAAAAGATCGTTAAAAACCAAACTTGCTACTTAGGTTTAGTGTATTCCAAGGATGCACACCAAAATTTTCAAAAAAATCCCCCCACACAAATTATCCTATGCATGTAAACATTTTAGGAAGTTTTTTTCTCAAAAATGGCTCTAACGATTTTGATTAAAATGCCGTATATCAAAGATATTTACACCACCAATAAAACGCATATTTTGAATTTTCTGGGAATAGCCTCTGAAGAGCTCTTTATTCTGGAAGAGTTTTGCAGAATTTTTCATTACGGTTAAACCGTAAGGGATGGACAAAAACTTAATGTAGATATCGTTTTAAAAAGAATAACCTTTTGTAAGAATAGTTTGTGTTTGGAACACCATAGAAAGCTAAGTGAATGAAGCACATCAGATCTCATCACAGCTCAGTCGGTTTTCCTATTTATTCCGAAGATGCAATAGGTGCTATTTCAATTACACTTCGTGCAATAGTTTTATATTTTCTGAAATAAATGGTTCCTTTTGATCCTTTCAACTGAAATATTATTTCTCTGTGTTTACATTAAGCTTATGTATGGTAAAATATAGAAATGAAAAATGACACAGATGGATGAAGGGGGAAATTAAAACCCTATCCCGCTAGTGCCTACATGCTCTCTGGTTTCACCACCAACTATTACACAATTAGGTACATATTTTATTAAGGATTAGAGGATTATTTTCATATTTATTTACTTCTATTACAATTTATCAGCAAATAATTTTATAACATAGAAAACCAACCTATTAACACCAAAATATATGAACAATAGTAATGAGGATTTAGTTTTATCATATGAAGTTTTCATTTAGCTATCTTTAATAACTTCTGAGAAAACAGGACATTTATGTCAGAAAATGTCATTCACAGAAATACTGTTCAAAGTAAATACGATGTGTGTGTATTTGTTTATATATTGCAACAAAATTATTCTTTTATCTACGTCATAGTAATCTAGGTAAACATTAGCAAAAATTGTTGTATTATTTCCTTCTACGTAGAAAGGAAATGGAATAATACACTAGTCTAAAGCGATAGTCAGATCTTTTAAAAAGCCCATCGCTATGTGAAACAAAATAAATTCGATTTTCGCTTTCCAAGGTCAAGATTAAAATAAAAGATGACCACCTGTTTTAGAAAAGTTTTTTTTAGAAAAGTTTAGGCAGGCTAAAATTGAAGCAAATAACATGGAATATCTCGGAAACAGTTAACTCTATAAGAAAAGTGCGTATAGCATAATTGTAATTTATGTTATATACATAAATCTTTGTTTTAACGAGATCTACATTTTTGGTGTAGTGAGTTTTTCAACAGTTATACACATTCATTCAGAATAAAGAGGTGTTCAAAGCTCGTAGCAGAAACATTGAAAAACATACACTTTATTTATCATATTTACTATACGTATTTATTTTCATCAAAATCGTTAGAGCCATTATTGAGAAAAACAAACTTTTTAAAACATTTTCATTTTAACGCATAGTTTGTCGTGGGGGATTTTCTTGAAAATCTTCGTATCGTACACTTGGAAGATACAAAATTTAAATACAAAATTTGGTATCTAAAAGTCTTTGGGGCTTTGATCTATACTGTCCACAGACAGGCACCAGCGGACACACAGGCAAATTTTTATAAGAATATAACGTGTTACATTCACATGGCTTTCCCTACCTATTCTGCAAACAAACGTAAAAAATCTTATGTGTACCATTCACATGACTTTCTCTAAATCCCTGCAACAAATTATTCTTAAAAAGCTTATACTTCTATTTACCTCATGCTAATCAGTAACACATTAGCAGAAATAGCCATATTACTTGCTTCCTTATAAGTAGAGGTGAAATAAGGGAATACCATAGTTTAAAGTGATAATCAAAAGCTGGTTGCTATGTCTTTGAAGTTCCTTTGTTTGTATGGACAGCAGTTGACAAATTCCTGTATGAAAAATGTTTTAAGTTTTTTATAGCAGAAACCGAAAATAAGGAATGTCACAACAACGACGAACTCCACGAAAAAAATGTGTATAACATAAATTGTGTGTTTTAACGTGCTCTACATTTTTTCTGCAGTAGGTTTTTGTCCATCTTTTACGGTTTATCAGTTATTCAAAATTAAGTAAAATTCATCCAGAATAAACTACTCTTCAGAGGCTATTCCCAGAAAATTCAAGATATACATTTTATTTTTCAGGTAAATATCTTTAATATACGAAATTTTAATCAAAATCGTTAGAGCCATTTTTGAGAAAATCAAAATTTTTGAAAAAAGTTCCATGTAAAGGGTAGTTGGGGGTGGGGGGGATATTTCTCAAAATCTTCCCTGGAAGATACTAAACTTAAATACCAAGTTTGGTATTTTACCTACTTTTCGTTTTTGAGTTATCGTGTTCACAGACACACGGACACACGGACACACACACACGGACCTTTTTTCCGAAAATGCTTTTTTTAGATAAAGGGGACCCTAAAACATATATTTCAGGTGAAATGTCGGTATCGAATTTTTTGGTGGAGTGCAATACCTTACCTATACACTGTGTACATAGTGCGTATAGAGAAAGTAAAAAGAGTATTCATCTAGATCGTGCTAATCCAGATAAACATAAGCAGAAATTCTCTTATTATGTTCTCCCTTTTAAGCAGAAGGAAAGTAAGGAAATACACTAGGCCAAAACAGTCAAATCTTTAAAAGCTGGTCGCTATATGAATAATTGAAGTTCGGCTCGCTTTGCATGGCCACCAATAAAAACAAGAGAGAGATGAAATGAAAGGTGACTTCCCGTTTACGAAAATTTGTAGTTTCAAATTGAAATCCATAACAAGAAATACCTTAAAAACAGCCAACTGTACAAAAAATGTATAGGATATAAATTGTGTGTTTTAACGAGGTCTACATCTTTGTGCAGTAAGTTTTTGTGTGTCTCTCTCTCTGTCTCTCTCTCTCCCTCTCCCTCTCTCTCTCTCTTACGGCTTAGCAGTTATGCAAAGTTCATACAGAGTGAAGAGGTCTTAAAGGCTGTTCGCAGAAATTTCAAGCTACACACTTTACTTGTGATGCAAATATCTTTAATATATCTACAGTATTTCAATCAAAATTGTTAGTTATTTTTGAGAAAAAATTCCCATGTAAACGGTAGTTTGGAGTGGGGAAATGTTCTTAAAAATCTTTGTGTCACATTCTTAGAAGATACTAAATTTAAATACCAAATTTGCTGTTTACCGATCCTTTCGTTTTTGAGTTATACTGTCCATAGACAGACAGACAGACAGACAGACAGACACATACTCACAACACACACAGACAAACTCACACACATACCGAGCCGTTTACTAATATGTTTTTTTCCCTAAAATGTGGATTTCCGGTGAAATTTTCGCTATCGAAATTTTATACACCATGTACGCCGTTATTTTACTGACACGCACTTAAAGTATTCCATATCAACGTAGCACCATCGTAGGCACATCTCTAAGTATCAAAACAATGATATTTTAGCCAATTCTCCACTGTGTTTTTATATACAGAGGTTCTATTGCTTTACTCAATGAAGCTCATATATTTGTACCCCATTTATATATCGAAGATATATGGGAAGCTTTTCCCTTTTTCCTTGATTTTTAGTTTCATTTACTAGTAAACTGTATTATCCATTCAACTTTTTTTTATAAATTTCTGAGGTTATATCTTCAGCTGTATTGTTGGCTGCTATTTCTATTAATTCTGTATATTTTGCGTTATTTGTAAGACTACTCGTATTCCTCTTGTAGCATAATGTTGGATCATCTAACTTAAACATTTCGAACAACTCCTTGAAACTGCAACATTACGTTGACTATTCTCTTCGTACGTGCCATCCTCCAAGCCATCGTCATTCCACCATTATCATTAAGCGATTCCCTATGGCCACTTAACATTTTTTTTTTTTGCACAATAAAATAATGATGTATCTACTGTTGTCAGTATACACTGCTTCTTCTTAATTTCCTTAGGTTTTTATCAATCTGAGGAGCAACGGATCCCTACTTCTTAGAGCAGGGCCTCTCAGAGTGCATACGCTAGTGCATTGCACGGTGCAAGGTGCAAACGACAAGTTCGCTAGGTTAAACTAGTGCAAAACCCCATTTCTAGATTTTCAGTGCTGTCTCTCCCTCTCTCTCTCTCTCTCTCTCTCTCTCCCTCTTTCCTTTCCTTATCACTAGCTCAGCCTGTCTCTTCTTTCTCCACCTTCTCCACTGTCTTGTCCGCACTGCGAAATGCCCGATTATTTATCAGGCGGAGCGATGCACGGTGCTCATCACCTCTGCACCGCGGGTTGCACGCGTGCGATTTCACGCGTTGGAGAGGCCCTGGTCTAGAAGAAATATGGCAATACTGAGTTGTTATGGCAAGTCACTTGTAGCATGCTTTTGAAGCATTCTACCGTTATATTTTCAATCTCCGCAGCCATTTAAGGTAATGCCTCTGTAAAGTTTAGAATTTTAAAAAAGAATATTTGTCATGTTATCTCTTTGTTTTGTTTATTTGCTTTTTTTTTTTTTTTTTTTTTTTTTTTTTCATTTTTGTTATACCGATGACCTGTAGTAACTTATTACACAAATGGCTTTTCATACTAGCAACTTTAAAGCTAAAAATTTCTATTTAATTGGTCTTGTACCATTTAGGAAAAACACCATGTGGAATAATAAACTCCATTTCTCAATTCCTTTATTTAATTATTTTTTGACTATTCAAAATCCTCCTTGTGTCATAGACTAAGCCTATTGGCTTCAAGTCTTCAGCCAGGCTTCTTCGCAAATACGGATTTAAAACATTGCGCACTAGTTACAAAATATTAAATGATTCTGATGAAATTATTTCCATCCACACGGGGAGAGTTGAAAATGTAATAACATGTGTAAAAATGTTGTTGTTAAATTAGTCAAAATAAAGAACTGTCTGCACAACATTTACCTACAGTGTGTTTGTATACTCTGCCGAAATTGAAGTTTGGGAGCGATACAATAAACCGTAGTGTCCAAGGAGCATTTCATAGCACTATATAAAATGTTTATTAATGATAATCGGAAGAAGAATAAGAAGGATATCTTAAACACAGTTTGATGTAGCTCATTAAAATGTGTGCACTGTATGTTTTACGTTCCGAGTATATTGTAAATCTGCCAAAGCAATCAGAAGAAAACTGTTATTTTCTCTAGCGTATGTGTACCACGTACATAGTAGGTATTGTATTCCACCCAAAAATTCCATATCGAGATTTCACCGGAAATTCAATGTGTGTGTATGTGTGTGTGTGGATAGCAAAACTCAAAAACGAAAAGTCCATTAAATACCAAACTTAGTATTTATTCTCAGTATATCCAAAGATTCAATACGAATATTTTCAAGAGAATTCCCCATCACAAACTACCCTTAATATCGAAAGAGTTTCCAAAATGTTGATTTTCTCAAAAATGGTTCTCAACGATTTTGATTAAGATACCGTATATTATGAATAATCTGGAAACAGCCTCTTAAGTCCTCTTCACTCTGGATGAATTTTGCATAACTGGTAAACCGTAAAGGATGCACAAAAATTTACTATACAAAAAATGTAGATCTTGTCAAATACAATTTACTTCCTTTACTTTTTTTTTTTGTAGAGGTAACTGTATCCGAGATATCCCTTGTTATTGGTTTCACTTTTAAAATACTTATACTTTTCTCAGTCAGGAAGTCTCCCATGTTTCTTTTGTTTTACTTCTGCCACGCAATGATGCGGATATCAATGACAATCGCATAGCGACAGTTTTTAAAATATTTGACTATCACTATAGCATAGTGCTTTCCTTTAGTTCGCTTCTACTTATCTTTATAAGGAGCTAAGTAATAAGAACATTCTGTTATACTTATCTCGATAAGCATGGTGTAGAAAGAAGAATGATCTTTTGTAGAAATTTGTTTTTAGAACAGCAAGAGAAAGGCATACGAGTGCAACATATCAGATTTTTTAAATTATTTTTGTTATCCTCACAGTTGTCGCGATATGGCGTTGAAATTGAAACCACCTTTTATGAAACCTATCGTTATGGACAATTATCTTTTGCAAGTGCAACACAGCGTGAAATACTCACAAAGGCTTGTAGCGGTATTTTCAGTTTTCATGACATGCAAATCACTGTTTTTTTATTTTCTTTTGCACGTATGTACAGTCATGGAAAAAATGATTCAGCGCTGTAACCTTTCAAAGTAATGCTTCGGCCTCATGGAAGCACACGAAGTTACACAAGCTGGGTTTACACGTGCACGTGCACTATGCTACAAAACATGTTTTTATAAAGCGAGGTAGGACGTATTTTATTGCTTTATAATATAAAATAGCTACCAGAGAATATTCAAAATAAATGTTTTTGCCTAACATGCACAGAAACACTAAAAAAAAAAAAAAAATAAGCCAAACCTCGACAGTTGAGCTGCGCACTACAGTTCTTTAAAAACAGGGAAAAGTATGCACAGAGTAGAAATGGCTCAGTCCTAACGTGTTCCGTTTGAAACTCGTGTACGAGCCCAGGAACACGCATAACTTTTTTAATATTATTTTGTTTTTAGTTCATATTAGTACTCTTTACAACCAATGTAGATTACGTTATATAAATCATTCATTATGTGAAATGCGAAACCTTTTATTTACTGTTTTCGCAAACCAGAAAACAAAGAAAAACACTGCAACCTGATCTCCATTTGCTTTTAAATGCAACAATAAACAACAAAAGGCAACCACTTTTGAACTTTGGCCAACTTTTGGACCGAATGATTATCCTGTTGGAATCTAATAATATCTTCAGGATAACACTCTTGGGCAGATGGAAGCAGAACATGTTCTAGAATTTCAGAATAGATTTCCCCATTCAGCTTTCTAAGAACACGTTCCAGCATACCTGCACCTTCCCGATATATCCATGCCCAAGCAATGACGCTCGTTCGACCACTCCTTGCAGCTATTGCAACATTTATCAAGGAAATTCTGCAGGAGAAACATGAGTATGGCAAAATAATGGTGTCAAATCAAAATAGAGATAGCTCTAACTGAAGTAATTAAACAGGAAAAATGAACACCATGGTGTCATCGTCTCTTGAAGTAATGCCTCCAGCAGTTCCAAGAGATGTAATATAACGGGAAGTAGGGGTTTTTAGTTGGTGAAAATCCAACTCACACTCAGAGTGGTGTCTTTGAAAGATTTTCTTCTACTATTAATAAAAAAAAAAAAAAAAAAAAAAAAAAAAAAAAAAAACTCCTTGCAAAAGTGGTCAAATAACGCATACCATATCGAGGACCACTAGGCCTGTAAACAAACACAGTCAAATTGACACCTGCAGTAGAACGTAGCTTCGTCGGAGAAAACACTTTGGGTCCAATCGAAGTTCTCGTACTGTTCAGTAAATGCCAACCCGTCAAATTTTTGGGCTTCTGTTAGCACTTACTTTACTGCCGCACGTGTAAGCCGAATTGCGGCATCTTTACAGCGGTTGCTATCCGTCCGTGTACTACCTGGGAATTAAGATAAAGCCTTGTATACTTCAGCGGCCGTCAGAAACGGATCTCTTTCTACCTCTGTCATGAGAGAGAGACCTGTCTTCATTCTCGGTAGATACACGTGAGCGACCAGTGCTCTTCTTTGCAGCAACCTCTTCACGATATAACTTTGCCCACCTCCTCGCAGTGGACTGTGGAACATCACCTAAGCAAGCCGCTCTGGTGACCTTATAACTCTGTGAAACCAGGGTGAGTACAGCAGAAAGTTTATCAACGACCTCTGATATTGCTAAAGTATGAATGAGTGTGACGTTGTAGTAGTGATTGAGAACTCTTTCGGCAAATAATTGAACCAAGCACAAACATTTGACCAACAGAAAGAAACACAATAACGACAAAGGAATCTAATGGTCAAATTATAACTAATATAGCGGAAACTCAGTATAAATTAAGTATGTGAAATATAAAATATGATAGGAAAAATAACATAAATGGGAGAGAAAAAATGTACGCTGTTGCAGAGGTTTGAACTTGAGTTCAGCAATTTTCGGCAAGCGCTGGCGTTACCTCTGAGCTATATTTGTTGCGGCCAAAGAGGGTCTGCTGACACATTCATATAAGCGCTGTAATACTGGTCATGGTTCTTATGATAACGTGAATCATTTATCGTATTCAGGGTACTTCAAGACTTCTGAACCAGCTCGTTGGTTGATTCAGTTGACTGGGAATTGGTTGCTCCACCTTTATGTATAACTGCCAATGAGCATAGCATCAGGTACAAATACTTTTGGGTTTGCTTACTAATTGGCTAACGAAGAATGGGTTCCGCGCTTGTTGCCGAATTTTTTATCAGGAACCAATACAAATGCGAGACACCGAGCAAGACACAATCTGTTAATGTGTTCGACAGGAAATAACGTATGTCGCAGACACTGTTAGGTAAGTCTAGCTGCATATTGGAAATTGCGACCAGTGTAAACCTCGCTGCGATAGGAAGTGCGACTTTGAAATATTCTGCTCTCAGAGTGCGCTCAATCATTTTTTCCATGACTGTACATACAAGCTGCATAGTAGCTAGAGAAGGTATTGTACTCCACCAAAAAATTCGATGTCGAAATTTCACCAGAAATATATGTTTTGAGGTCCCTGTGTCCGAAAAAGCATTTTTAGAAACATGTCCTTATGTGTGTGTCTGTGGACCGCATAGCTCAAAAACGAAAGGATAGTTAAAAACTAAATTTGGTATTTATGTTTAGTATCCTCCAAGCATGCGAGACGAAGACTTTCAAAAAAAATCCTTCCACTACAAACTACCCTTTATATTGAACAATTTTTGAAAATGTTGTTTTTCTCAAAAATGGCTCTAACGATTTTGATTAAAATACCGTATATTAAAGATATTTACATCACAAATAAAATGTGTATTTTGAATGTGTTGGGAATAATCTCTGAAGACCTCTTTATTCTGGATAAGGTTTGCAGAATTTTTCATAATGGTTACACGGTTAGATACAGATAAAAACTTAATACATAAAAATGTATATCTCATTCAAACACATAGTTTATGTCATATAGGTTTTCTTGCAGAGCTGACCGTTTCTTAGGTACTCCTTGTTGTTGGTTTCAGTTTTAAACTAGGTACCAAATCTTTCTCAAATGGGGTCATGCAAAACACACCAAACCTCAATTGTTTCACATAGAGACCAGGTTTTAAAAGATTTGACTATCGTTTTAGCATAGTGTATTCCCTTATTTCCCTTTTACTTACAATGAAACAAGTAATAAGACAAATTCTGCTAATTTTATTTTGATTAGCATGATGTTTATAAAAGACTAATCTTTTGTAAGAATAGAGTATTTGGAACAGTTACAGAAAGTTATGTGAATAGAAAAAATAACTTTTTTTGAAAATGCGAAATCGCATAGTAAAATTTGCCAAAAATCGAAAATTACACTAAAATGCTTTATAATGATAAATATGCTACAATTCATGGATTCTTTTTGAAAAAAAAATAAAAAAAATGTACCAAAACAGTGATATTTTTGCCATGTATCAAAATCTTAACTTGCATGTTTATTTAAGTAATAATCTTTTATTTTCGATATTCATTGTTGATTCAAAATGAGACATGTGATGAAGTTTTAAAAGTATGCAAGTTAAAAATTCAATACAGATTGTCTACAGATGCAGTTGATACTTAAGTTTAAATATCCAGTTCGTGCTTAAGCAGTTCTAAAGCTTATATGGTATTCTACGTATAGTGTAGATAATGAGAAGTATTTCATTGGAATTATAGGACAGAACAAATGCTTGATTATGTTGTATGCTTTCATTCAATGGGTTTAAATTATATGAAATTCCTTGATTTGAGTTCACTTTATGCAATTTTTTCCCTGCCTGTACATCAAAATGTCTCTTTTATTTCATTTACTTTTTGTTACTTTTTAGCCTGTACCATTTTTATTTCCATTGTGTTGCTTTTACCTATATTACATTTAGAAATGCTCCATTTACTTTATATATTTTTATTTCAATACTAACCCTTTACAGATGCGATTTTAATTTTACGTTAAGTAATGACAAAATGCATATCTTTTTGTGTTTTTTTAAAATGCTATAAAACGCTAAATTACAAATGTAAAAACGCTATAAGGTGCTAACCATACAACTAACAAGCCTACAATTCTTATATCGAAAATATAGAGATTTCGCCCCTATTTATGATATATAAAATTTGATCGTACCTATGGCAATCTGTCACCATAACATTAGAAACTATGCAATAAAATGGCAATGCTAAGATTAACCGCAACATATAATGATAGCAGTGTTGCGACACACATAATTATGCTACTGTAATAAAACTTAAATAATTTTGAACATAAATTATAATACCATACCTAGACAGATGTACACCAAAAATGTGTTGGTTTGACTGCATGACGTTATCGACTCTATACTGCATGCACAAACCGCATTAAATTATAAATAAGCAATATTCAATAGCCCATAAAATAGCACTTAAATAAAACAAGTTTTAATAGTATTTTAATTAAGGTCCTCATATCGGGAGCTTGGTTACACTTTCCAGCTTATTTGGGCTTATCTTAATTCTATCGATTGAAACTATTGCACATTGTCCATGGTTTGTTTTAAATGCTTAGAGATTTTTCTGAAAAAAAAAAAAAAAAGTAAAACATGTATTTACAGCACGCATTTAGATCTGTATTTGGAATGGTCAAAATATTTTTTTTCCATGGGCCTCGACTCACCTGCTTGCTAAGTCACCTCGATTTCTTCCTAAACAGTGAATTCAACCCTCCTTACAAAATGTTGAGGACGAAGAAGATGATGGAGATGATGATAATGATGATAATAATAGCAACAATAATAAATTCATAAACTTTTCTTAGACACATAACAAAAATTCATAATTAATGCTATTGCAGTTGATTATAATCACTTACGGGTAACTGGACAGTTGGTTTTCTCCCTAAGACAACTAAAAATTAAAGTAACCTTGGGTGCTAAGTTTCATTTATTATACAGTTTAAATATCTAAAAGGTTACAACCGTATGAATTTCTCTATCTGCTCATTATCATATTCTACAAATATTCATTCAAAGGTTGTTTTTACTTTCTTTACAGTACTATGTACATAGTGTATAGCGGAACTATTGTATTCCACCTAAAAATTCGATATCAAGATTTCACCGGAAATATATTTTTGAGATTCCCTAGGTCCATTTCTAAAAAAATATCCGTGAGTGTGTGTGTGGCTTTGTGGGTGTCTGTGGACAACTTAGCTCAAAAACGAAAACACAGATAAATACCAAACTTGGCAATTAAGTTTGGTATCTTCCAAGGATGCGTCACGCAGATTTTCAAGAAAATCTCCCTACCCCAAACTACACTTTACATGAAAAAAACATTTGAAAGCTTTATTTTTCTCAAAAATGGCTCTAATGAATTTTGATTAAAGTACCCACCGCGTACTAAAGCTATTTACATCATAAATAAAATGTATATAATGAATTTTGTGGGAATAGCTTCTAAAGACCTGTTCATTCTGAATGAATTTTGCTTAGTTTTGCATAGCTGGTAAACAGTAAGAGATCGACAAAAACGTACTACACAACAAATGTAGATCTCGTTAAAGCGCACAATTTATGTCATAAACATCCTTGTTGCAGAAATGACCGTTTTCGAGATATTTCTTGTTGTTGGTTTCAATTTTGAACTACGCATCCTCTCAAACGGGGTTACCTGTGTTTAATCCCTATTTTGTTTTTCTGGAAATGTAAAGCGAACGGAACTTCAATTGGTCGCATGTCGATTGGCTTTTAAAATATTTTACTATTGCCTTAACCTAGTATATTCCCTTATTTCCCTTCTGCTTATAAGGAACTAAGTAGTAGATAATTGTATTAATGTTTGCCTCTTTAGCATGGTGTAGATAGAAGAATAATCTTTTTAAGAATAATTTGTTTGCACAACAGCTAGAGAAGGTCTTGTGAATACAACACATCAGATGTTTCTGTCTGTTGCAGGTTAATCACGTTGAATTCTCACTGAAATGTTTGAAGACACACTTTGCGCTATGTACACGAAAGCGTATAGGAGGATAATACTACTTCAACTGCTTTCTATATTGAGTGTGTGACACGGCCAAGTGAAATCTAAAAACAAAGGAAGGTACCTCTAATTGAATTGGCGAAAAAAAGATCTATAAATACTAAAAATCTGATTTGTTCCATTCACATGACTTTCTCTATATCTCTGTAACAAATTATTGTTAGTAAGCTTATCTTTTATTTGTTTCATGCTAATCGAGAAAAATTAGCAGAAACAGTCTTATTTCTTGCTTTATTGTAAGTAGAAGCGAAATAAGGGAGTACCATAGGTTAAAGTGAAAGCCAAAAGGTGGTTGCTATGTGACTGATGTTCCTTTGTTTGTATGGACAGGAGTTGATAAATTCCTGTATGAGAAAAGTATAAGTTTTTCAAAGCTGAAACCAAGAAAAAGGAATATCTCAAAAACGATCAACTCCACGAAAAAAATGTATATAACATAAATTGTGTGTTTTAACGTGCTCTACATTTTTGTGTGTTAAGTTTTTGTCCATCTCTTATGGTTTAGTGGTAATGCAAAATTCATCCAGAATAAAGTAGTCTTCAGAGGCTGTTCCCAGAAAATTCAAAATATAATTTTATTTGTCAGGTAAATATCTTTAATATATGATATTTTAATCAAAAGCGTTAGAGCCGTTTTTTAGAAAATCAAAATTTTCGAAAAAGTTCCATGTAAAGGGTAGTTTGGGGTGGGGGGATTTTTTCCAAAACTTCGTGTCGCCTCCCTGGAAGATACTAAACTTAAATACCAAGTTTAGTATTTTACCGACTTTTCGTTTTTGAGGTATCGTGTTCACAGACACACTGACACACGGACACACGGTCACACACACGGACCTTACATAGTACGTATAGAGAAAGTAAAAATGTGACACAATTGTATATTTAAATCAACTCTACAGCGTTGCTGAAGTAAGCATTGTTTATTTAACCCTTATTCCTTAATTGTATAAAAGCATATAAAATTTAACGAAAGTGAAAAGGTCTCCAGTGGGTGACCAAATGAGGTTCTAGGTACACATTTCATTCTCACGATTACCTCAAACATATATTTTAATCGAAATCTTTGACTACTTTTCTGAAAATAGAAATAACAAAGCAATGTCAGTGTAACTGTAGTTACTAGAAGGGCGATTTTCTTTAAGACCTCGTCTATTATTCTGACATTATGTATTTGCATTATTTCATTAAAACATACACACTTGCTAAGATTATGGCTTTATTCAAGAGACTCAAACCCTACATTTCCGTTACAAATCTTAGTTTTGAATGCTGGTTTAGAACTCATTCATTACGTTCAGTAAGTGGAACACACGCTAAAAATGTAATTTCGTCGTGTATCTAAGAATACAAATTTTAAACAGGCAAATGATCAATACTGCCTCACATTTGCAGCAGTCAGAACTAGAGTTAACTAATTAAAATTATGTTCTTTTAGCTAAAACCAGTTTTTACGAATTATGTGTGATAAAATTCCTGTCGTTATTATTACTTTTACCTGAGGGCCTAGGTTACAACCGGTTCTAGCCAGATAAATCTGTTTAACCAGTTTCATTTGTTTGAACCAGTTTTACTGGTTAAAACTACTTTTAGGAGACATCTGGCTTTTACTGCAACATATAATAAACACAATTCGAGCATGATCTTTTGTAAAGAAAAGGAAACTTACGGTCAAAATAAATATTTAGCTTTTTACTTTGAAGTATAAGGAATACAATTCTGAACCTAAGAATATCTTACGTTATTAACATCCCTGTCCAATGATTACGTTTCCGTCCTTGGTGTTTTGAGTATTGCAGTCAGCTTTGTATTCTTCTAGGCAATACCTGTGGTTTGTTTAATACTGCTGCGGAAATTAGGGTTTTCAATAGTTTTTATTTCCTGTCAGTATAAATCACTAAAATATAAAGAGTGTCAATGGAAAATGCGGTTTCAGAAATTCCATTTGAAGCATTTCTTGATACAGGGAAGTGATATATACTACTACATTTCCGAAAGCAATCTTAAATAAAACTTCTGGAGATTGAGGTTAAAATGTGCAATAACAATAATAGTAATACTAATAATAATAATAATAATAATAAGATAATAATAATAATAATAATAACAACAACAATAAATAACGATGATAAACCCTTCTCTTTTTGCACCATATTTCCTGACTCTCTCTACAATCAAGTAGTCAACATCTTTCATACTACATGTACCTGCTTTAATCCAGGAAGGGCGACAGTGAACTTTCTTTGGCTCTAATCATTCTCTAATTATTTGCAAGTGCATATGGTGTGCAGATAGATATAAGCATACCTATGGAAGATGAAATAGCATTTTATAGGTACATATCTTACACAATATTCTATATGCTAACCTGGGCATTTAGGTATTTGGTGATGCATATATGAGGTTATGAATTCCTTGTGTCCAAATCCTCAGATTGCAGAATAAATATATACATATATATTGTTTGAAAATTTTAAATTCGTTTCTTATTGCAAAATGGACAGAAATATAAAGTAATTTCAAACAGTTCAGACCTATATAGATTTCAAACAAATCCAACAGCTTTATGGTGAATACGAATTCATGATCGCGAATTATATTTGTAAACTAAGTTTCTTTACTCTACCCGAAGCTGTTTTGTTTTCCTTTTCTATATTTAATGTTTTATGAATTCTGACGACCTTTGTAAATCTGTAATTTGTATAAGCTTTCGAAAATTGGAAGAATTATTTTTATTTCAAGCATATGAAAGCATTCTCTACAATTTAAGGATGCTCATGTGTGAAAATAGCCAAACATTGCCAAAATGCGTAAAGATGTATATTAATATTATTAAACGCTAGACATTAAATATTCTACTTTAGTTACCTATACGTTGCTTTTAATATACGATATTTAAATCATTTCTTATAGCCATTTATGTGTCTGCCAATAAGCATAGCTTTCTATAAAGCTGTAGTTGAAACGATACGTTTTTCCTTATCAAAAAAAAAAAAAAAAAAAAAAAAACAAATACTAAATTACCTGCAGAAAAGCAGAAACTGATAAAGGAGGTCATGTGCATGCACCAAATGCTTGTTAAGCACCATAATCAGAAGCTGTGTTACTTTACACTTATAATTTCGAAATCTCTCTTCTCGGATTTTCTTTTGTCGGCACATTCTCATTTTCAGATTAGTTCCATGTGATGTACTTTTGGATAGAAATGACTGAAACGTTGTTTACACCCTCCGAAATAATAATATAAGAATAATGAGATTATTCTTTATTATTGTTCGGTGTGCTGTTGTTAAGCGAGACTGGGAGTGAAATTTTAACTTCAATCTGTGAAAAAATCGAAAATGGCTTTCTTATGACATACGGTTTTCGGAACTTTTAGGCGTCTTATAGAATCAACGTTTAGCTGTGCCCCTCTCACTTCAAGCTCTGAGCCATTAAAAGGTGGAACAATACACCTTGCTCCTAGCAGAGAATGTTAAAACAAAGCTTTTCTCAAAATCACATTGTCACACTTTCAAAATGCTCCACACGTCTCAGTTTTTGTTTAAATATAATAAAACCTTTCAGAATTTCCAGAAGTATCTGTCTAATATTACAAGCGACAAGATTATCCTGACACCAATAGTAATTTTCAACTAAATGTTTTTAATAAAAATGATTAATTTTACAGATTAAAATTCCTGTTTTTTAGATTACAATTTAGTAACCAAAGTTATTGAAATAACACCGCGCAAAGATTTTTTGGTGGTTAGAAATTTGTTTTGATATTAACATCAATGTAGTCATAGTAAAATTTACAGAAAAATGTAAACAAAAATATATAAACTGGAAATTTCACGCCCACTGTCCCCTAAGCAATAATATTTATAGTGCGTGAAATGTCTAAGCAAAACATTGACAGCCTCATATTTAACATTTATTTTATACCAAATTCGCAGCATGATTAAAAGCGCTTCCCTTCAATTGAACCTAACATATCATTAAAAAGTTTAATTATGAAGCATTAATTTTTAAAGGAGTGTGTGCCTCGTATTTGCTTATGTATTGTTTTGATGAATTGTTCCATACGAGGAACAATTTTCCAAAACAATAAGCAAAGAAAAAAAAAAAATGTATCGGGAACTAATTTGAAAGCACAAATGATATTTGGTGTATGTGCTATACATTAAACCCCGATAGCTACATTCATATTTCAAATAAATCAAACTGAAGTTTGCATTTTAGACATTTCACAGTTGGGTATCCTTACATAACAAATAGTAGCTTTGTCTTTTTTTTAACTACAGCAGTTTCCCTATTCTGAGAGTAATTTAAGACAATCACATGACATAATGCACTGCACCGTTAAAAATAGATGGTACCAATAAAAAAGTAGAAACTCTACTAAACCCTTCCCACGCAGAGACGAACACACAATAATTGTCCACACGTAACTGTACACCAAAAAAGAAGCTATATTTATCCGTCGAAGCCGGGGACACCAGTTAATGCAAGCTCAACGTGGTTCGTAATTTCCTACGTGGCGTGCAATAGAGAGATCAGTAACCTCGGGGTTCGTTGCCAGACGCATCAGCACCGGTCTCCCGGGTTCTTCGCTCGCGCACGATGGTGCTGTACTGTGTGACCTCACAGCTCTCTTCTCGTTCGCAGCGCTGCTCTGTAGCTTCTGGAGGAACTCTTACTGTTCTTTATTCTCACAAAGTTAATGTCCGCACGAAACAGAGCCTTCAATACATCATGCAGAACGAGATACAGACACTTTTCGATGCTGCCTAACCATGCTGTAAAGGAACTGGGAAGTGTAAAATAATGTTTTCTGTTTCAGATGAAAGTAAATTCTTTAAAAATTAATACTATAAGGGAGTAATATATTCTAAAGAGAAGTTAACGACATCTCTTGATGCTGTCAAATGTTTTAAGTGAAGCAGGAAGTGTAAAATAATAATAATAAATTTATGAAAATAAATTCCCTCAAAGTTAATATTTTAACGAAGCAGTGTCCGTTTCTTCAATGCATCCTGTAGGAGGAGCTACAGGCTCTTCTTGATGCCAGGTAAACCCATTTTAAAGGAACTGTGAACTAACTGTAAAAGTGACCTTTATGTTTTTGTTAAAAGTAAATTCTCTCAAAGTCAAAGTAAGTTCCAATGAAGCATGATCAAATTATTTTCAACATATGGTCTGGAATGTTTTCATAGCACTTACTGACACTTTTAAATATATTTTAAGGATATTAGATGGTGTAAAATTGTGTTTTCGATTTCTGATGAAAGTAGATCTTCTCAAAGTTAATTTCTAACGAAACAGGGCCCCAAGATTCTTTAATACACCCTGCAGAAGGAGCTGATGGTACTTCTTGATGTTAGTTTAGTCTTGATGTTTGTTGTTAACGGTTTTAAAAGAACTGGGAAGCGTAATATAACCTTTTCTACTTTTGGTGAAAATAAATTCTCTGAAAGTCAATATTCTAACGAATCAAGTTCCAGTTATTTCAATACATTATGTAGAATGACTTACTATCACTTTTTGACACTTTTTGTGTATTTTAATGGCTCTAGAAAGAATAAAATTACGTTTTATAATTTCAATGAAAATGAAAATAAGTTCACTCAAAGTTAACACTCTTAACAAAACCAGCCCCAAATTTCTTCAATAGCTCATATTAAATGACTTGGTGACACTTTTGGCACCTTTAAATCGGTGTAAAATAATGAAAAACTTTTTATGAAAACAAATCTTCTCTTTGACTGCCTCCATGGTCGAGTGGTCAGCGAGCTACTTTTTCACCCGGAGGTCTCGGGTTTGATTTCCGGCTGGGGCGGGGATTTTTTCTTTAGCCAGAATTATTCCCTATCCCCCACAGAGTCTGGAAATGTATATGTGAGAGTGAATGTGTGTGTGTGTGTTTGAGGAGAATACAATTATTTAAACCAAACTTAAAAAGAACCTACAGACGTGTTGTTTCGAGTGAAACCCCCGATATGACATTAGATGTTAAAGGGGGCCTATATAAATGAGACAATTAAAAAAATCCTCTCTTTCTTCTCAATCTACAGCTAGCAAATGCTTATGTATGACTTTTGAATTTTTTTTTCTAAACCCATTTTATTACAACACTTATTATTAATTGTATAGTTTTCTTAGGCGTTAGTCAATTTCGAGATAACATAAAATGCAGCTTTGGGTATTTTGTTGACATTATCACGAAACTGTTTTTTCTCAAATATCCGTTTACTCAAAAACTATAAAAACTACAAAGCACTTCATTTTTAATTACGGTAAGTTAAACGTGCTGGAATAAAATTATATTTTTGAGTATGATAAATAATTTTTATAATATTGAGCATTTTGTGTTAATTTGTTTTTAGAGACAAAGTATGGGTATAAAAAGTGTTATTAACATACATTTGTATTATCTTCAGTTTAGAGGTATGAAATAGAATAGCTTAAATCAAATGTATTTCTGAAAAACCAAATAAAACCCACAGTTTTCATCTATGCTCACTCCTTCATATAATATAGTGCACATAAAATTATAACTAGCTGTGCCAAAAATTTTATTCACAATTAATATGTTCGGTTATTATATCGCACCTATCTTGAATTTGAATTGCGTTGTTATGCAGGGGTTTCTTAATTTTAACTAGCTATGCCAAATCGTTGTAAAGATGTTACATTTTGATGCGTAATTGATACGATTTTTATATTGTATAATGAAACTCTCCTTAAACTTTTGGTTATCGTATTGCTCCCATATTTAACTTGAATTTGGCATACATCGGGTCATTCTTTCACGCTGGTTCGCGGAATGGTCCGGGGTGCGGGGCAACAAATTGAGAGAGGTCAAGTCCCTTCCTCTCCTCTGGCCTACTTCCTCGCGTGCATGTCGCCGCGATGAAGTGATTTTAGCGCGACTGCGTATAGGGCATTGCCTTTTTAGCCACCAACAACTTATCATTGGGGAACCCGCACCTCAATGTGCTTCGTGTAACGAACCTTTGACGGAGCGTCATCTTTTATAGAAGTGCCACCTTTTTACTGTGCTGCGTGCAACTCTGTGTCTGCCTACTGACTTCCCCACCCTTGTGGGCGACAGCCCTGGTTCTTGTGCGGGAATTTTTACGTTTCTCCCTCCCGGCGGATGTTCAGTAGGGTTTAATTTTACCTCGGGGTTTTATCTTTTTACCGACTTGTGTTCTTAATCCATCGGTTTTAGTCTGGCTTTGGTAGCATTTTTATGCTCTCCCTGGTTTTAACATGTGTGAGGTACTCCTAGTTTTAGTGGTTTCTCTGCCTTTTAATTTTTAGCTGTTTTATTCACCCTATGGTGCTAATAACCCATGCAGTTGTGCGCCCTAAAGTCATACTACTAATTACAATACTACTAGTACTACTACT
>CM060900.1:251312220-251377220 GCA_030762935.1 Hymenopus coronatus | reverse complement strand
TTTTCAGAGCAGGTGGGGATGCTGAGTTATATACCACACAACCGTAGTCCAGTTTGGAACGCATTAAGGCATTATATGTTTTGATAAGCACAGGCTGATCTGATCCCCAGTTATTCGAAGCAAGAGATCTTGATAGATTTATTTTTTGCATGAAGTTGTTTTTTAAATATTTTAAATGAGGAACCTAGGATAACCTGTCATCGAAACTGAGTCCCAGAATCTTAATTGTTTTAACTGTTTCTAGCTTCTTTTTTCAATATATAATTCTGGTTGCATTTCAATGTGTTTATATCTGTTGAAGTATATGCATTTTGATTTTAAAACTTTAAAACCTTTAAATTGGAGCCATTTTGTTGTGTCATCCAGAGCTTTTTGTATTAGATGGTTGTCTATGTTTTGATCTTTTCCTCTACAGATCAGTGTTAGGTCATCAGCAAATAGGTTAGCTTTCACTGGGGGAGGGATCACTTTCATAATACCATTTATAGCAATTAAAACAAGGTTACACTTATGACAGCACCTTGTGGAAGTCCATTTTGGATAGTTAATACCTTCGACAGAGTATTATTGATATGTACTCGTATTACTCTTTGTTGTAGGAAGTTATATATGAAACTTAATATATTTCCTTGTATATTGTTATCTAATAGTATCTATATAATGTTTCTCTCCATATCATTTCATAAGCTTTCTCTATATCGAATCTTATAACAGTTCAGTGTTGCCATTTAACAAATGCATCCCTTATTTCAGATTCCAGTGCAATTGCGTTATCATTAGTAGAAACTGACGAAATCCGGTTTGCTCTTTAGCAAAGAATCCACTACGTTTTGAAGTCCACCTTAGTCTATTATTAAAAATTTTTACATTAATTTGCTCATTGTGCATGTTAATGAAATTAATCGATAGCTCTGTGGGTTTGTTTTGTCTCTCCCAGATCTGAGAATAGGCACTAAAATTAATTTTCGCCATTAGTCTGGAAAACATCTGTGAATCCAAATTTAGTTATGTATTTGTAGAAGATGTTTTATAATTCTTTTGGGCATATGGCTTAGTAATTCATAGGAGATCCGTGGCCGAGTGGTTAGACCACTAGCCTCTCACCTAGACGGCCGGGGCTCGATCCCAAGCGACCGCATGTGAGATTTGTGATGGACAAAGCGGCGCTGGGGCGGGTTTTCTCCGGGTACTCCGGTTTCCCCCACCATCGCATTCCACCGGTGCTCCATCATCATTCATGTATCATCAGTGTCACCGCCTGCGGTGCCATTAGTAGTAAAGCGGGCGTTAAACACTACAAAACAATAGGAGATATTGTCTGGTTCAGGGCTGCAACTTGTGTTATTTTGTAGTGCAGTGTTTAATTCACCCATTGTAAGTAAGTCATTAAATAGTGTTTTAAGTCTTCGTGTACTACACGTGTTACTAGCTTTTTTTCATGTTTTCTTTTCACAAAATCATGGAAGAATCAGAGAAAGTTTTAGCTAGTATATCTGCTATATCTTGTGTTATAGTTAATAATATTTTATTTTCTGGGTTTAAAAGACAGTTTATTTGATTTATGGTATTGATTCCTCGAACTCTTCTGATTCCATTCTAAACTTTAGGAAGTGGTGTTTGGCGGTTTAGCATAGATATAAAGTTAAGCCATGATAAACGTTTACTTTCTGTTATTTATTTTCTGGCCGCAGCTCTATGTTTCTGAAAAGTAATTTTGTTTGTCAAGGTAGGCTGTCTTTTATATTTGTTGTATGCAATGTTTTTATCTTTAATTGCCTTTTTACAGGTCTCATTCTACCATGGAACTGGTCTTTTATTTCAATTTAACTTTATCTTTGGTATGCTATTTCCTGCAGCTCCTATTATACAATTGGAGAAAGATTCCACTACGTTATTGATTGTTTTGTGGAATTCCCAAGGGGGGGGGGTAATAATTTTCCATACTTTTTCCGAAACTTTTATGATTTTTTCCCAATCAGCTTTCTTATAGCTAAATTTTGTAATTGGGCGTATGGTACTTCAGGTATAAGTTTTTAGAATTATAGGGAAATGGTCACTTCCCATACAGCTCTTCACAAACATTCCATTCAAATAGGTGAGCTATATCCGGACTACATAATGATAAATCTACAGCAGAAGGTGTTGTGAGGCAAACTAAGATGTGTTGGTTCACCAGTATTTGGAAGCACTAGATTGTTCCGTTCAATAAAATTGCTAATAATATGCCCTATTCTATCATTAGATCAACAACCGCATATGGTGTTATGACTATTGAAGTCACCGACAAGAATGAATGGTTTAGGTAATCGCTTGATCAGCTCAGTTAATATATCTGAGCTTAATTCTATACTATTTGGTATATAAAGATTGCAAATACATAATGTGAATGGAGAAATAATAAGCACTGCCATAGCCTCTAAAGTTGTGTGTAAATCAAGTTGTTTATTTACTAATGAATCTTTAACATATATGGCTAAACCACCACTAGCATAACCAGCATTTAAACGATATTTGTTATGGCCATTATAATGTTTAGTTTTACTAATTGTATTATTTTTAAAATTTGCCTCTTATAAACATATTACGTCTAGAGAATAATTGTTTATAAGGATTTGTAGATACTCAAACTGAGCTGTGAAGCTATTTAAATTCCACTGATATATTGAAAGATGGTGCATTAAAAAAAGATGACACTTTACTGGCCATTTAAGGAACTGTTTTCTATTATCTCTGGAGAAGGATGTTTCAAAGTTAGAGCAGAATTAAGCACTTTCCTTATTGGATTGAATCTATTTTAACTCCCTTATTCCTGAGAAGTTTATGTAGCATTTGCAGTGTTTCTACTAAGCCTTGAATGTCTTCTGTGTAGTTTATGTGTTTTGCTGCAAAATCGTGAGCACCAACTGTGTTTTGTATGAAACAGGTAAGCTGGGTGAAGTTGAGAATGTAGTCCTCTGGATTGTCTTCTATGATCTGTTTCAATGGCAGTAGTCGTTCAAGAATTTGGGTTTTTTTGTCCAATGGCTTAGGTTTCTTGCTGACAGGCTTAGAGGATGCCTTACAATCTTCCTTTTCAGTGTCTTCATCTGAAGAAGCATTAACACTTACATTAATTTCACTATCAACCTGGGTGGTAGAGGTTGAGTTGCTTTTTGAGTAAGTACGTTTTATGGGAGGTGTTAACATTGGTTTTTAGTCGTTAGTTTAGATGATGTCTTTAGGTTGGTGCTCTTTTGAATTGGAATTGAAGTGATCTGTGTATTGAGGTTAGGGAGCTCTGTTTTATCAGGCCCGTTGTAGCTTTCATCAGGAGTGCATTGGCAGTTGACAGTATTTAGTCCTCCTGACTTATGTTAACTGGGTGTATTCTGATCAAGTGCTGGAAATTCTTCTGTAGTAAGTTTATTGCTCGTTTTAGGTTTTAAGTTGGGTGTTTTCTCATGTACAATGTTCTTGCATTCTTTGGCTAGATGTCCCTCTTGTTTGCATATAAAGCAAGTGATGGAGATATCTGTTGTACAGTGTAACCAGTAGTTTGTTTTCTCGTATCTAATTTGTATGCTGCCTGGCAAATTTGCTAGATCTGTAGGATGAATGAATATTTGCTTTCTTAAGCTCAAAATATGAACAAAACCTAGTTCTGAAATTCCCGCTTTTATTGGTTGCAGCTGGGATACTGGTGTTATGCCAAGGTCACCTAGATATTCTTCTATTATACTGTCAGGGATAACTGGGCTTATATTGGATATAACTAATCTGATATCCTTTGTTATGAGGGGTCTCATTTCTAGTAACTTTTGTTTGCTTTTAATCTTGGATTATTTGAGACGAGATCTTCAGCAATCTGTTTGTTTGAAAGGCACATGCATATTCTGCCATTAGATATACAGGAAACATATCTGATATTACTGGGATCAGTGAGTTTGCCTACTGAAATGACGTAATCTTTAAGAGGAATCTGTTCTACTGCTTCAATAACTATTGCTTGCTCTTTAGATGGCGGTGACCTTGCTATAGAGCAAAACTTGAATTTCCTTGTTGGTTACTCTGATTTCCGGCCATTATGCCGACAAAATTAGGTTAGCTACAGCTGCAGGCAGCCATAGCTACTGCGGATTACGGTCACCGTTTTTATATAGGTAAATAAAATAATTGGTGTTCGTAATAATAATAATAACAACAATGTGTAGCACGAAAGTACTGGTTAGAAAGTTAATAACACTCCAAAACAAAACAAAAACAGGAAATAGGACTTTTTCATACGTTTAGCCAAATTTCACAAATACATTGCTTTAAGACGAAGCAAACATCTAAAACTGCTAATCTAGAAGTGCTTAAAGGAGGCTCTGCTAGCCGTTGGCTTACTTTTTACCATGTTTCTCCAAATACTTATTTCAGAGTAATTAACATACATATTAATAAGGCATTTTACAGATAGCTTCATACATACTAATGTATAATTTTGTTTCTATTTATCAGTTAAATATGCAGATTCTTTCTTTCAGAGCATGTCAAGGTGTACCACGTATTCTCCAAACGCCACGAGCTAGAACTTCTGAAAGATTTAAGAGAAAAGGTCTCCTAAAGTAATTTATAGATATTCTGGCAATCAGCATTTGTTTTTCTTTTGATTACAAGTTAATCTTTGAAATAAACTTTTGCTGTAAATTACGGGTAATTTTAGTCCTGTTACTTATGTGTTATTAGACGACTAAAATATTCAGTAGCACTTCGTTTCTTCACATAAAGCAAATAATGTTTATATATGTTGACTGTTCCATTCATACGCTGCCGCCGGGTAATATATCCATATCGACTAATAACGTTTAGCATTACCTCAGACATTGACTAATAACAGTCGTTTATCATATAACATGCTTGCAAGGATTCGATTTTATCGGATTTATACTCAGCTTGTTACTGAGCTGGATTACTAGCTGTTTGCAGTGATAAATAGGTGCGTCATACATCTCGGTATTCATCAATAACAGAGAAATTAACAATCCTACTACCTCAACATCCATTTCAGTTCTCATCAACAATAATCCCAGATACTTTTACCTTGCGAATTTGAAAACTATGATTTTAATCAATGCACATTAAACAGTGTCATGTTTCAAAAATTCTGAGAAGTTTCATTTACACAACTTTCTCTAGCTGTTCCGTATACAAACTATTCTTACAAAATATTATTATTTTATCTACACTATGCTTTTCGAGATAAACATTAGAAGAATTGGTCTTATTACTTGCTTCCGTGTAAGTAAAGAGGAAATAGGGGGAATACATTAGGCTAAAGAAATAGTCAACTTTTTTAAAAGCTGATCGCTATGTGAAACAACTGAGGTTCGATTCACTTTACATGGTTATGTTAGGTAGTTGAAAATTGAAACCAATATCAAGGAATATCTCGAAAACGATCAAAACTACGAGAAAATTGTCCATGACATAAATTTGTGTTTTAACGAGATCTGTGTTTTTGCCTATCTCTTACGGTTTAACCCTAATGCAAAATTCTGCAAAATTCATTCAGAATAAAGAGGCCTTCAGAGGCTATACTCAGAAAATTAAAAGTATACATTTTATTTGCGATATAGATATATCTTTACCATTTCAATCAACATTTATTAGAGCCATTTTTGAGAAAAACAAAATTTTCAAAAATTTTTCCATGTAAATGGTAGTTTGAGGTGAGGGGATTTTCTTGAAGGTATTCGTATCGCATCCTTGGAATATAGAAAAATTCGAGTAAATACCAAATTTGGTATTTAACCGTGTTTTCGTTTTTGAGCTATGACACACACTGGCGCGGATTTTTTCTAAAAAATTTTTTTTTATTCAGAGGATCTCAAAATATATCTATATTTCCGCCCAAATTTCGACATCGAATTTTTGGGTGGAATACAATATCTTCCCTAGCTACTATGTACATTGTACATATGCACTAGAGAAAATAAAACTGAGTCTTGAAAAAAAAGTTTTCTTGGTGTGTTCTGAGTTTAGCATATCTTAATATGGAGGTTGACTACTTTATCATTTCCACTGTTGGTAGCATTGGCAGCATTGAATGTGTATTCCGTTACACATTCAATTGTTCATTTAGTATGTCGCCATGTGATAGGGGACCCAATGACGATTTGATTTTAAATAACAGAATTAAGAACAGAATAATTATTTCTATAACCTGTTACGTTTTATTCATGAAGCTTAAATAAATCCCAATCCCTCGCCAAGGCGCCTCGCTTTGGTGCTTCGTAGCGCAAGGGATCGTGGGTTGAAGTCCCGCCTTGGATATGGGTGTTATATGTTTGTGTATATGTGTGTTTAAAAAGAAAAAAAAAAAAAACAGAAATTCAGCAATCATACAGCAAAACAAAGTAAAATAATTAGGTAAATAAAAGTAGGGTATACAGCTCCGGAGTCCCGACCAGACTCCGGAACTCCCGGTTGGAGTTTCAGCAGATAAATCGTAAGCTCCTGTGGGATTACCTATTGATTGATTGATACAAAGAGATACCTGTTATTATAGATATTGTGCCCCCCCCCGCAACTGAAGCTTTTGCGGATTATTGTATAGCTTTATGCTCTAGTTTATCTTAACAGTGGAGGTATGTTTCCTAAAAACGGCCTATTAGATTTCACATTAGGCTTGTATGTGTTGCTACAGATTCCCTTTGGTTATAGCTCCAAATATTATGCATCTACATATTTTCAACAAATGCTGTGCGTTTGAAGATTAAATAAGAGGTCTTTTCCTCCTCTTCACTACAGAATCTACACTTAGGTTCACTCTTATAACAGCCCAGTTTGTACACATTTTTCCTAAATTCCCATGTATGGTCATTAATAACGTCCTGAGCCTTGCCTGACTCTTCCCAATTTCAGGAATTCAGTTTTTGTCTTATGAAGGAGTATTTAAGCCGGAGTATTCCTCCGGTATTTGGCACACTGTTTCTTAGCTCTTTTTGAAGTGAAATGGAGTGTTATTTATGGACGCTCTTTGACTACTGTGGTTCTCAGCGTCAAATCTGAGTTGGGCGTGAAAGTCCACTTAATTTTGCTCAGAGGCTCGTTATCAGGCTTGAAATTCTTTTACATACCGTAAATCTACGACACGTGACCAACGGCTTTATGTTTCTTCCGAAGAAAACCTTGCTGAGGATTTATACGCCAGAAAAAAAAAAATCCATCGCCCTCTGCCGGGTTTGAACCCGCGATCTTGAGTAACAGAAGCTAGCATGGTAATTAATATACCACGGAGAGCGATTTAGTTAACTTTTTTGTTTTAGCTAGTACAGGTCCGGGGCCATAAAGGTGTTTATCGTTCTTTCCTAGCAAGTCTGTCGGCAATTAATTGCCATCGATCCCAGAATGACCTGGGACTCATGCCAGGATAACTAAGTTGTTTTACCACTCGGCTAATGGTTCCCAGCATTCTGCAAGAAACTTACATCTTGTTTGATACACTGTAAGGCCTTTAAAGCTGCCTCACTATCACAGTAAATGCAGGTGATTTTCCTACAATATCCCATGTGTAGATTCTCTTTCAGACAGCTTCTGATAGCACATAATAGCTCCGTATTGAAAACCTTTAGGTACTCATCCTTGATCCACCTCTGAACCATCCCAGGTCCATGGACTGCCTACAGCAGGGGTCACCAACTGGTTGCCCTTTCAATAAAGTAAAGAAAGCAAATTTACTCGATACTTCTGCGAACCGCCTACTATACACTGCGTGACCAACTGCGCGTAAAGCAAGAATAGATACTTTCTTCAGTGCTGTGGCAGGATGCAACATTTTGGGATTGAAATACGTAATCAACCTTTCATAATCTGATACAACTATATTAGGTTTATGATTGGTAGAGTAATTATCCATTATGTCTCTTCGGATATGAACATATTTTCATAGATTTTATGGTAATTGGCAGTCGCAAAATAAATCGTAGCAAAAAAGAATGACAATTGTTATAGTATAACACAGGCTCCATAACTTGATTAATATCAGTGTAATAGCATTGTAGCACCATCTTGTGATAATTAATTTGTAACGAAAACTTCCACATTTCCAACAGTGAATATGAATAGGTATCTTGGTAATTAATTGGCATCGGACACAATGGAAAAGTAACGTTCTTCACCTCAGGAACTACGTACCCACGTGTATACGTTGCGTAATGACGCTGCAAATTGAATTTTCTTTGCCGAAAACTAAACATTTATTCCGCAACTTTCTATAAATAAGAAAGATTCCTCCTAGATAGACATAGACGCAGCAGTTGATTGCTGCCGTAACGGCAGCCGTACATGCAGTGGGTCAGTGACTGAAAGCGAATTGCTGACGCCTGAGCCTACATGGATGGTCACTGTTCCATTCTTCTTGCTCTCCAATCACACCTTGAAAGGTTTATCGAAGATGTATGGCCGGAATTTATGGCACATATTCCAATATATCAGTGTGGTTTCCTGTAATCATATTCTGTTTACTTTCTCCTCATTGTAACAATCCGTGGGTCCGTACTAGAGCCCACCCCTGTAGCTATATGTCAACAAGAGGTTTATTAAGCAAAGCCTCGGAATAGTGCTGAATGCATCAGGGTGGGTACTCCATTTTAGTGCCGTAATAACGAGTGGACGAGTTGGGGTCTTAGGCGCGCTTTGCAGAAACTCGTCTTCCCATGGACTCTAATTATTACTAGCACTGAAATAACCTTTTACTATGTCTGGTTCATCCTTAGGGGTAAGTAGAGTAAGTAACTATTGTATTTCATCCAAGAATTGATATAGAGATTTTATTGGGAATACACACTTGGAAATCCCTTAATTAAAAGAAAGTTCAGAAAAATATCCGTTTATGTATCTGTGAACAGCTGAACCAAAAGAGAAAAGTGAAATAAATACCAAACTGCCCGTCTCAGTAGTTTAGAGGCGGCCTGTCTATCTCTTATTCAAGAGGTCGCGAGTTCGATTCTCGCTTGGAGTGAGTTTCACGGATATTTTTTTTTCTCGAGTTTTCAGTTATGCTGAGAAGATGAATGTCGAGTAACTTTAAACTCCATGGAGTCCGAGATTATTAGAGAATAGTTTCATCGATTTCATTCAACGTCCAAGAAGCTTAGCGTTTAACCAGGTTAAAGTGCCAGGTGAGTCAACTGCCCCTTATTCTCGAGTTTTATGCAATCCACATTATATACTTCAATATGAAAACATCGACTCCATTACTAGGTTCTACCCACGTGTTTAACATGGATGTTAAACACTCAATGAAACTAGTACTACTATAGATGTTATCATATCGCCGTTTAATATACTGGTAATTAGAATACCACAGTTAAACGGAATGTTGATGTACAAAGTTACTAGATAGCTCAGTTAGAACGGGCGAAAGACTCCGAAGTGATCTGTTTGCTGTGAAGGTGGTTCGAATCCCCTGTATGTGCTGGTTATTTTTACCGTGTAATATTCACAAATTACAATTATTAATCTGAAAACTGTTATTATTTTCATTTTAATTGTTTTATGGCATTATTTGATATGTATTTATTGGTGAACTACAAGTAGCTAGTTGTTTAAACATAACTATAGGTAGATGCAATTGAAATAAGGATCATTTATACCTAGGTACACATTTGAACACAGAAAAGAAGGAAATTACATAATCGAATTTAACATGGAAGTTAAACACAAGTATGCAAACATAGAATTATTGTGTCATTAGAAATATCGTTTCATATTGGTAGGTTTTGTTGCGCTGGAATGACTCTTCTTCTATTCCTGGAACACGACTCCTTTGACGAAGCAAGTCTAATACTGGTGACCTTCTTGGGTAATGCACGCCTGGGCACGCTGTGGGTTGAATAGCCCTACAGTACAAGCCACTGAAATACTCTGGCGAAGGGCTTCTGGATTGTCTAGCTCCTCTGCATAAACGCGTTCTTTTAAATAACCCCAGAGGAAGAAGTCAAGGGGTGTCAGATCAGGTGATCTGGCAAACCAGGAGGCTGGTCCTCGGCTTCCTATTCAATGACCAGGAGGTGCAGCATTCAAATGATTGCAGACGATTCTCGACCGATGCGGAGGAGCACCACCGTGCTGAAATAAAATCGTCATTCGCTCCTGCAGTGGCACATTCTCTAATAATAAAGGTAGTTCATTACGGAGGAATTCCAGGAGCGTGCTCCTGTTAGATACCCCTCGAAAGGTCCAACAAAGTGGCCACCCAAGATTCCACACCAGACATTCACTCCCCACTGCTCTTGGAATGCTGCCTCCCTTACCCAATGATGATTATCAACACTCCAATAGTGCATATTGTGGTAATTTACGGTACCATTGTTGTGGAATCTTGATTCGTCAGAAAACAGGATCCTGGTTATGACTCCCACATCATTTGCTATAGCACCATTCACAAAAGGTCACTCGAGCTTCGAAATCTCTCCCGTGTAGTGTAGCTGCAAACGATAAGGATGAAACTTATTAGTGTTCAATTTTCGCACTACAGAAGACTGGCTGATGTTCACCTTCTGAGCACCTGCCCGTGTACTAGAATGCGAATTGTCCTGGATGGCGTTCAAAACAGCTTCTGCATTAACACTTGTGTTGCTAACAGGATACATTCTCGCAAGTGACGCTGTTACACGCAGACGTCTTACAATATTCCGGAAGGTGTTTGCTGTTAGTTATCGTCTATTCGGATATCTCTCCCGGTATAGATGCTGAGCCACTTGTGCATTTGTGCTTACTTCTCCGTAGATCAAAAGCATATCTACGTACACTTCTGTCAAATACATAATGAAAGACTGGCACAAAATATCATGCGACAGCATGAGTGTGGTAATGAAGGGGATCGGCATTCCTAATAACACACTGCATCATGCCAGTCCAATGGGGCAGTCGTCACTAAACGTATTCTACCCATTACAATCTGCAGCCAACCAACAACGATTTAACTTATAATGTCCTGAACTTACAGGGACTTCAAAATTAGATTACTGTAAATTTGGTTTCCAAGTTTTGATGAGCAATAAAAAAAAATGTACAATGCTGAGACTCGAACCTGTAGCATAGAGCACAGAACACCTCAGAATCCTATTTAGTTATTTTTAGACTTAACTGAACGCATGTTCTGCGTTCATTAGTAAGACATGTACGCCAGGCGCTATGCGATTGCCACCTCGCGAGTTTTCTTGCTTGATTTAGCCTTTTAAGACCGTTTTAATTCCTGTGGTTGGGCGTTTTAATATTATTACTTAAATGGCAAAAGCTATTATGCATGTTATTTGAGATGCAGGAGACGTAGTTCACGCAAAAATATAAATAAACCGTTGTTTAATAATATGCCTGTTTTGCTGTACAGGTCCTTGTTGGATGTGGCGTGACCCTAATGTTTTCCTATTTGTTGGCATCCATCCCCTGCTCTAAGTACAAGATTCCGCCATTTTCTACTTAGCTGACTTGATAGTGTACTGATATGATAGGTCCATTTTCCCGAGGTGTTTACTGAATTACGTTGCAATGTATACTCTAGTAAAAAGTTAGTAAAATCGGCGAGAAATCGGAATTCGCTTTCAGTAAACGAATCGTATGTCTTTGAGGTGTATTTAGAGAGGAGTTCTGTTCCTTAAACCAACGTTCCTCTGAATTTTGCGCATTCCTCTCTCTAAGAACGTCAAGCAAAACGTTTAAGTATGCCAAAATTGAACTTACGTAGCACATGTCGTTTCATGGGTGGCCTACCTTCCAAAAAATAAGGGGTGTCTGACTCATCTGGCATATATACACACACACCTGTCCCTTATTATTTTTGGAGATAGGCAACACTTCATACTCTGAAAGCAATAAGGTTGAAACTACCATGTTTGTCGATAATTTGGTAACCACGCAAATCTAGCCTGTTCTTCATAGGAAAATAGACCTTAGCAGCAATAGTTACGTCCATTCCAAAAGCATGCGCTGAATAACTCCTGTTACGGTACATGTTATATCATTACAGATCGCTTTCATACGTTCTACAACGTAAATTATAATGTATGGAGGTTAAACGAACGGCTTAAGTTACAAAAAGGAGCCACACAACAGTTATAAAGAGATCAGAAGCGGAGGAGTGTTGTGACCTACAAGTTTTGACGGAAAAAGCGGGCGCATTGACTGTAGCTCAACTGGTTAACTTCGTGGTCCAGCGTATCAGCGGTTCGGCTTCCACAGTCTGCGTGCAGTTTTTTTCTTCTTTACATATTATCATCAAGGTGCAAAGTTAATTCAGTGTTTGTCATACGAATAAATCTAGGTGTAAACTAAAATGTATATGGATTAAGAAAAAACTGCAGTTCATTTTACGTGTTCTTTAGTTTTCGATCCTTAATTTTCACTCCAATTGTTTTGAAAAAGAAACTCTTCTAAGACTTTAAATAATACTGGACTGATAAAGTTAACATAAATAAAGAGAACAATAAAAGAAACAAGTAGTCAGGTTAACAAATTTTCTGTTATCCCATCAAGCTTTGTGCCAAATCTGGAAGAAAGAAAGCGGGGAAAAAATTGGCAACATTTTACATTCGAACCTGAATCCAGCATCTTGGAACTCAAACTAACAGCGCGCGTTAACCAAATACGCTACTGTTTAGCTATAACTTGCAGACCTAAAGTCAATAATGTTGACATGCAGAAGATGAGTATCGGGAGTGATGTTTTCAGGTTATACTGTAATCTGCTGGTTGTATAGTACCAGAGAATAAGGCACTGTTGGACCACCTTGTATATGTATATATATATATATATATATATATATATATATATATATATATATATATATATATAAATTTATAAAACATGTACTTGTATAAAACTTCAGCATCTTCACAACAAAATATTTCCAAGAATATCCCACCCTAAACAACCGTTTAGATGGAAAGCTTTCCAAAAATAATGATTTTCTAAAAAAGGACTCCAGCGATTTTGATTAATTAAGATATTATCATGAAAAGTTAAATGTATATATTGAATTTCCTGATAATAGCCCCTTAAGTCCTCTTCAACCTAAATTACTTTTGTATAGCCGTAAGAGATAGACACATCTTTACTACAAAAGATTTAGATCTCAGTGAGGCACACAATTTGTGTCAAATTCTTATTCTGAAATTAATGATTTTTGAGACATTCATTGTTATTGGTTTGAATTTTCCAATTCCTTTTCAAATAGGAAGTAATTCATTCTTTCTCTCCCCCCCCCCTCTCTCTCTCGTGGTTATGCAAAGGGCATGGAACTTCAAAACCATTACATACCGATGCACTTTTTAAATATCTGATTATCACTTTACCTACTATATCCCACAGCGAAATGTGAGTATGAAAACAGAAAGTAACTAGAATATTAAAATTCGATAGTATCGTTTGTAGAAGTTTTAATTTTGGAAAGGCATGTGAATGTAACGCTCTTTTATTTCCTGGCAAGATCATGATGTTTATTGCTCTGAAATACTCAGGAACTAGAAGTGCTTTGCACTGTTGAAGCATGTCTATGCAATGAGGTAGAGCATTTGTGAAAGTTTAAAGAAAAAGTTATTAAACAGAGCAACATTAATTTTTGCTGAGATACATATAAGCTTCTGGCTGGGATTCGAAAAACGGTCTTGAGCTTTCTGTATCCATGCTGTATCGCTAAACTACCATAACCAGATGCCCGTTCGCGCATTAAAATGTTCCTCCATATGGTGAACCTTCATAACATCAATTTGCTTCAGGTCACTTATGTCTAGTGCAAAAGAATATTAAATTATCAAAACAAAAACTTTCTTTTTAAACATGTTAAATGCAACTTAAAATGCATTTTAAAAATCTTATCAATATTTCACTTTCAACATAAAAATTCCGTGGTTTCTCTATTTGGATATTTGTTTATATCTGATTTCTAGTCGAGACTAATGAACAACTAACTGGTGTGAACCTGCACAACTTTGCACCTACATTCTTTAACAGCAATGGTCATATCGGTGGTCTACCTAAATTGTTGTTATGGCTTTTCCAAGGTATTTTGGGATCCAGTATAATACCTACCAATATGATATTCATTTCTGATTCAGGTTATTTTCATACTTCGCTCACACAGTAATCATGGCATGCTATCCTTAACATTTGTATAAAAGGTAGAGGGCATACAACTGAAGGAGGCACCTCGCTCACTGCGACATACTATTGCGGCAATCACCCTAAAAGAAATTGAAGAACTGCAAGAACCACAGGGGATACAGGTTTCAGGCGCACAGGCCACAGAGATGCACGGAAGAACATTCCTGCCTCAAAGACCCTCTTCCTATTGGAGATGCCCAGAGAGGGCAATGAACGACCCATGCAAGGCAGCTTTTAGTGTCCACGGAAGTATACTCTTTCCTTGGAGCAAACTTCCGCGCCATCTGTCAGACAGCCATCAAATCATGGTAAATAAGAAATGACCTCAGTATTCGCCTACAAACCAGGGAAAATCAAATAAATAAAGATCAAGAGGTCAAAAGAAATCGAGCACAGGACCTCCTGAATGGAAGCTTCACAGTTAATTTGGAGGGAACTATCTCAGGAAATGTTTTAGGTAGTTATGCTAAATTATTATAATTCATGATAATCACAATAAAAGTGGCATTAAGAAAGAAATTTAGCAAAAACTTCGATTTTTCACGACCATGAAAATTTATTTCTTTGTGAGTTTAAATCTGTCTCGACGACTTTTAAGGTATTACAAGAAAAGTTCTGTTCTATTACACTACCATAAATAATACACATGATTTTTATCTATTCTGCATAATGTGTGTTCAATTTGGCCGCAATACCATGCAGTTTCTCCCCTGCGTCTAATGGAATCGCGCATTTTTTGGAAATCCTCTGGTTGTTACCAATGGCCCCACAGGCATTGAACACGGGTTCTTGTATACATGCACATCGTCTTCAAAGACAAAAATCTAGAGATTTAAGAGGAGACCGAATGTGCCAAGATATTGACCAACCGATGAAAGACGTGTGTCAGCTGTCGCCTAATGGGCTCATGCGCTGCATAATAAGAACCTCCACATACAAAGTGTTCTCATTCGTTTCGTGCTAAAGCGCTCGGAATGCAATGCTCGTACAAAATATATACCGATATTTTGATAAGTGACCCTTAATGTGCATCCACTTTGCTTTGATAGTTGATGTTCCTCTTCGTCCAACAGTTTCCCCACAAACTTGTGTTTGGTCTGCATAGTCTTAACTGCACTGCGAAATGAACAGCGTCTATTAATATAGAATATCCCTTTTGCTTTCATATTTTCAAACTTCAATACTAGACCTGCTGCCCAGGATAGCGCGGGGTCATTGGCCTTGCAGAAAGAATTCAAACTCAGTTTCGATACATTAATTACAGATAACACCTTCTGACCCGCGGTCTCAGGGAAAATAAACATTTATGTCTTTGTATTTCACATCTATATGGCTTTACTAATCAACTTGAAAACATATAATTTTACTTAAGTAAGTCCGGAAATTAAGCAAATATTGATATAATGTTCATGATAGTGTTATTAATTACCAACACAAATATCAGCACGTATACCCCTAAAGGAATATATATTACTAGTTACATATAAGTTAGCTTTAAAAAAATGTTGTTGAAAATTCATATTATTAGAATACTGAAAATCGCCAGAACACTGAACTTTATAGTCTATTATCCCTAGTTATTATCTCCGTTAAATTAACTGCTATATTTTTTAACATTTAAGTTTAACATTTTAAAGTACTTTACCATTAAATCTCTCTATCTAAATTGTCTTCAATGTACTTCAAAATCTGTGTAAAAAAGCGTACAATTAGTATTATTGAATTAAGTCTTGATTAACCTTTTCTTAATGATTTACATATTCATGCACAATTTATGCAGCAGTTTGGCAACTTGCATATTAAAAGAGAAAATTAATTGCAATATTAATATTTCATATGCTTATGGAGGCAGAAAGAATAGTCGTTTTAACAAATGACACTTGTTCACCTCTCATCAGTTGTGGGAGGAGATGTTAATCATCAAAATCTATAATAATATCTCAAAATCGCCAAAATATACTCAAATAAAGTTTTGTACAGAGATTTGCAGGTTAATTCTATGTAAAATATTTAAATTGCGTTTTAATTCTTTCCTATGTGTGCTTAACGTTCACTGTGAAGTACGAGTGTACAGATACTTGTTTGCATTTAAGGGGGCATCGAAGTATCGACCGTTTGGCTTTAATGTAACCAGAAAAAATATTTAATTTGAAAATGTCACTTACAAATTTAAAGCTTACGTTTTTTCCCACACAATCACCTCCGTTATTTTGGTATGTGCCACATTTTCCACAAGTAAATTCCCGTATTGTACTCGGCTGCCGCCAAGTCATTAAGCCAAGATTTTAGCAGACAATTTCACCAAGCGAGAATATAAAAGGGGAAACAAATCTATAGCTCATCTATTATTACACATCTATATTGTAAAATGTCATTGTTCACCTGATTCTTCAAATAATCTGAGAATGGTGACAACGTCCGGGTCGAGTTTCGTCATAAACATTTGAAGTAGCGAAGGTTATATGTGCCAAAAACGTGATTTTGAAAAAAAGAGCTGCAAACTTATGACATTGCTGTAAATTCTGGTGGACATTAATTAGAAAGGCATTACTATAACTTTGTTCTACGTAGTATAGTGGCCCAACTGCCCCGTTTTTGACGTATGCAGATCTCCCTTCGTACGCTAAAAGAGTTGAAGACTCAACGGAGCTATTTTAGGTTAAAAACTGGAGAGCGAGGAATTGCCCCACTCACCGTCTCAGCCTCTCACCCAGTTCCCCACTGCCCGGTTTTAAGTTGAAATAGCCTTATCTTCATAGTGTCAAAAAATTTGATAAATGACCAACTCAGCATTGTCAAAATAATAAAGTGTACGTGACACGTTGAAATAGAGATTAAGGCGCTTTCAAACCACAATTTGAATTAAGTCGAGAGACCATACTATAAAAGAGAGGTTAAAATTTCAAGTTAAGAATAAAATTTGCCAATTCTTTCTATTTTCTCTACTGCATATACAGTAATCATACCGAGATTTCACCAGAAGTTTATGTTTTGCGGATCCTAGAATAAAACAAAGCATTTTAATAAAAGACCCTCTGTGTGCCTGACTATCCTTCTGCGTGTGTGTGTGTGTGTGTATGTGTGTGAGTGTGTGTGAACAACTCAACGAAAAGTTGAATAAATGGCAAACCGGTATTTAGGTAAGTTCCGTATTTCCGAACTTTTCAAGAAAATGCCCCCCCACCCGTCATTAACCTGAATGTAGAACATTTTTAGAATATTTTATTTTCACATGATTGGATCTAAATTCTTTGTTTAAAATACCATATATTGACAATACTTGCATAACAAATAAAATATATCTTAATTTTTCTGAGAAAAGCTTACGAGATCAAATTCATTTGGAAGGAATTTTGTATAATCCTGTATACTAACTGGTAAACGTTAAGGTGATGCATCGGTGAAATTTGACCAAAAAAATGTGAAAACATAAAAAAAAAAATACAACATGAATTCTAAACTTAAAGAAAGTATATCGTTTTTCGCGCTTGGTGCACTTTAACTACAGATTAATTGAAGCCATAAATGGTTGGTGCATGCTTAATAGACTCGCCGAACTTTTAAACCTTTCCTCGCAAACCTTTTTTGAACACCTTTCAGTACTCAAAATGCTTCACACGATAGAAATGTTTAGTATTTGTTTTCCAAATTGTTCCAATTGAGAAATTAATTCCTAATTTTTTTTTTAAAAAATCAAGAGTTTTTGGGGAATACTAATAGCAATAATGATTAAGGTTAACATAAAATATGATATATATGTATGTTATGTTTAAACCTGTTTACAGTAAACGTTGAAATTTTAATGTAAATATTTTTAAAAATGCATCTCATGAATAATTTTTACTAGCACAATAAATTGAGATAGTAAAAATTATTATTTAGATAACCATGCACGCTATAATTTGGATACATGTAAACATATCACTGACATTGTGTGTAACAACTGAAGAGAAATTTTACATTCTGTCATTCTTCCAAATTTCACAGTTGCTTGACTTTAAGTGGTAGTCGAAACCGTACTGCATAAAAATATATGTATGTTTAAGACAGACAATTTGCTGCAAATAACATGTTTGTGGCATTAGTCGTTTCCGATATATCCTTATTAATTGTTCGAATGATAATTTGTCTTTTTTATGTCGTGTTGATTTTTATATTTATTTTTTAATCCTCAGAATTTTCTTCCATAGCATAGAAAATTTAGGACTTTATTTAAGAGCACAATAACACACAGGCATGGACATTTACTCCATGTGGCTCATTGCATACACTTGAATGCAAAGAGGTATAAGTGCGCTTGTCTCCCTCTTATCACCAGACAAAGGTACATACTTCTGACATTGCACTGCTTTGTCATCAAAAATAGATTGGTTCTTCCCCTACACTTGACGTATATTAACCCGAAACTTTTTATTGTGATACTTGTACCCACTTGCTTCTTCGCCCATTGTTGAACATTTCACAGCATTTTCTCACACTTCTTTCCTATATAGCTGTATCGCCAAACACTTCATTTGGTTGAATGTAAATTCTTGCAGGCTTCAACCTCTATGCATTCAAAAATGCTATACCTCTCTCCTCTGAGCTGGCAGGACTTGTATCACACAGTTCATTTTGAACAATCACAGAATGCACAATATCTCATTTCGACTGGCGCTCACAAAGCATTCAGATACATTTTCAAGGAAAACATTCAACCTTGGATATAAATACGAGAATGATCTGCGCGTGGCTGAGTGGTCAAGGCGACCGCTTGTGGGATTTGTGATGGCCAAAGCAGCGCAGGGACGGGTTTTCTCTGGGTTTTCCGGTTTCCCTGCCATCGCATTTCAGCAGTGCCCCATTTTAATTCCATGTATCATCAATGTCACCGCCTGCGGTGCCATTGTAGTAAAAGAGGGCGTTAAACACCATAAAAAGTTAACTGCCCAACGGAAATGCGCAAATGGCTGTTACTTCCGTATTACCCTCGTATTAACGATAGCAAAATTTCCTGTTTGAAGAGCATGGTCCAGAAAAGCTCCATGCGATTACTGGCATTTTCTCGTCGCAGCTGCAGACGTAACGTGTGATAACAGCTGTAGTACTTTTAAGCCACGGATTCAGAAGTATGTAAATATTTTACCTTTGAGCTGGCTCAAACCATAAGAGCCAACGCATTTTGATAATCGCTTTATAATTTACGTCTACATGTATCTTCTAGCTTTTAAACAATTCACAGAAATTCTGAAAAAATAGAATTTCTATTTTTAGTCATCTAAAAATATGTTTTCAAATTTAAATCTTCAAACTTGTTTTCTCTATTTCTGGAGCATCTGAAACCACTGAACATTACATTTTATAAACATATCTTGGCTTGCCCCGTAGCTCAGTTGATAATGCACCTGCTTTCTATATTATTCCTCTCCTGAGTCTCAAGTATAAATTAGAGTGTGAATATGTATGTAATATAATGCATAAAGCCCAAAGAAAAAATAGAAATCCAATGACAACTGTACACTGGTCAACACCATTGCTGATAGCCAACATAAGGTAGAGAGATCGCCAACATTACCACTACAGTTAAAGGATAACCATCTGTGAATAATAAAAAAACTGAAAATTAACAAAAACTAAGAAATATGGATTGTATTGTTATCAAACACTCTAAACATTCCACTTTAGGTTTTATAGCTATACGACCATAAGCATGACACATCGATTTAAATATCTGTCTGTAAGGGCAAATACATATACAATTGTAGTATGAGAAGGAACCCGACAAAATTAGCTTATATAAAAGTGAACAACCCATTCCTGAGATGCCTAATGAACCTTAAGACACTAAATTAGTTAGAGGAGCAGAAAAGACGAAGGTAGGCTGTGTATACACAACATTTAGCTAGAAACAATGTTAATTTAGCGTTATAAGTGTTCATCTCTTTTCCCGGGGTTTCCTTTCTCTGCACATTCTCACTTTCAAATTGTCCCACCAGACTTAGTTTTAGGTATAAAATTAATTAGATGTTGTATACGCCTTTTAAATAACGGGATAAATATTGTAATGACTTTTTCTTAATATCTTTGCTTGGTTGTAATCTTATTAAACAATGGTCTTCATAGTATGTAATGTTTAGGCAAAATTTAATTCTGATATTCAACATTTATTTTCTGCCAATCTAATAGGAAAGTTAATGTGTAAAGTTACGTATTAGTAGGCAATATTAAAGGTAGCAACTATAATACATTATTTAAAGCATAATTGCATCGTGTAGAGCAATTTTTAAAGTAGTAAAAAAAAAAAAAAAAAAGAAAAGAAATCAATAAAACAATAATATCCTTGAAAATAATTTAGATAAGCAATACAATTAATTTAAATTTTACTCGTGCATATCCCATCCTCATTGATGTACTAAAATTTCAAATGAATAGGCCTAAGATTATAGACATTTTTAATTTTCACAGATGAGTATCCTTAGAAAAGGAAAAAGAAAAGAAAAGAAGCATCTCTTGAACTAAAATATATCTACATGGACATAATTTGCATTGTAATTTAAATAGCATTTTGATCTAAACCATGTTCCTAGGTTGTATTTAAGATACAATTTTATATGAGAAACTACCACAGATTGTGAACCTTATTATCGCAGTCTCGCATCTCCATGGCATAATGATAAGCTGTCAGCCCAGTAATTCTAAGAGCCTGAGTTCCAATTTCGGTTGACGTTTCCAAGAATTTCCCTTATACTGAGAATAGAATGGCTGAAAATTCTCAGTCCAACAAAGGTAGGGATCTCATGAGTGCTATTTAATCATCAAATCATCAGATCTTAGCAGACTTGAGATTAAACACTGCAAATGGTCATCGCCCTCGTCGTTTGCCATTAAGCCTTAAACGTTGCAAAACACAGGTTTGTGTGCAAGCTACAAAACCATAAATATATCTATGGTACTGTAAACATATATTAGTTTACGACCAAGATAACATTTAAAAACATATATTAAAATTCAAAACCGCGACATGGCTCACAACTACCAAACTAAACCTTTCAAATCTGATTCTAATTTCCAGCCTTAACCTCACATTCCCAGTGTGATAGAATAATGACTGGATATAACAAATTAGCAACTCTCTTTTTAATGACATACGTATAAGTATAGATTCACTCATATAGATGTATATGTACTTTATGGAAACACAACTCTAACGGTCTTCACTCAGTAAGCAAGGAAAGATCAGGAATGTCATGGTTTAGGAGGCTGGAGAGAGCAGAAAATGGCAGACAAATCTGGTAGGAGAATTTGTCCATTCTGTGGTTTGGATGAATACTGGGTACATATTTTGAACTCAAAGAAGGAAATTGGCATGTTGGGATCTAATGGCTATTCAGAGGAACTGGCAAAACATGGGCAATTTCCTATCTAATGTGCGCGAAACCAGATCAAATTAGTTGATAAACTCAGAGTAGTTTATGATATTTTTGCTCTTTGTTTTTCTTTAATCTCTTTTGTTTCTTTGTCACCTATAATTTACATCTGAAATATGCATGCACGGTCAACGATGGGCCGCGCCGTGGCCTAGTGGTTAGACCACTTGCCTCTCACCTAGACGGCCGGGGTTCGATCCCAAGCGACCGCATGTGAGATTTGTGGTGGACAAAGCGGGTACTCCGGTTTCCCCCGCAATCGCATTCCACCGGTGCTCCATCATCATGCATGTATCACCAGTGTCATCGCCTGCGGTGCCATAAGTAGTTAAAGCGGGCGTTAAACACTACCAAAAAAAAAAAAAAAAAAAAAACGGTCAACGATCCATGCATTAAGAATCTGTGTAATAACTTTAGTATGTTGATACCAGTAAATATATCAATCTAGTTATAAAAGTGCAAAAAAAAATAGGTTGTTTACATACAGGGTTATTCTAAATTAGTTACCTGAAAGTATGAATGAATTATTTCGAAACTGTTAAGGGAAATTTATTCAGATGTTCATCAAACCTTATATCATATCACCAAGTTTTAAACCTGGTTGGCAGACTTCGCTACATACACTTGCTAGCTCATCTGGCGGGGAAAATGTGAAGCACTCGCAACACCTGGAACGGAGCCTAATAAGCAGTCGCCATGGAGTCTTACAGCGCAGTGTTGTCTGTGGTTTTATGAAACTAAATCGCAAATTACCGTACAAAGACGTTTTTGTACAGAGTATCAAAAAGCTTCCCCACAGGTGAAAATGCGTGACTCAACAAAACTGAACGTATTTTGTGCGCTAAGCTCCGTGAAAGTGTATGGACCATTCTTTTTTTATGAGAGGACTGGCATCACAAATCTAGAGATGCTACAAAACTACCTGATGCCTCAGCTGCAAGAAGATATGAGAGAGAATTTAATTTTTCAACAAGATGGAGCACCTCCAGATTACCACCATGAGGTCCGTACATACCTATCCCACACCATTCCCGCTTGGATTGGACGTGGCGGGAATATAACTTGGCCTCAACCATCCCCGCCCGAGTAAACTCGGGCGACTAGTTCCTGCTCCTGGCTCCTGGCTCCCGATTTAACACCGCTGGATTTTTGTCTGTGGGGTTACGTTAAACAACGTGTACAACCCTCCACTGCCGGATGAGCTTCGTCAACGAATAAACGTAGCGGTAGCTAGGGTAGATCACGCGTGGGATATCTGCCGACTGACAAAAGGGAGTCACATTAAACATTTGTAAACACTGCAAATAAAACTTAATGTTCTGTCAATGTATGTAATGAAAAATGAAAATAAACTACATAAGATAACTATGTATAATTTACCTTTATTATCAGGTAACTAATTTAGAATAACCCTGTATATAAATTCCTCGACGCGCTTTGCTATATTAGCAATCCTCTTAATTTCTTTGGGACAAGTTAACATTTGTTACACGGGGCATACGCACTATTTCACAGATGAAAAGTTATAAACATATACCGGATGTAATCCAGGATTATATTCTGGAATTTACAGTCTGGCATTTGCTTGTAAGTGGAGATTAAGATAAACCTGGGAAAAACACATGAAAGTTGGTTTCTCCCCCCCCCCCCCAATCTTTTAGTCTTAGCATATTCCATTTGTAAAACTTTCGTTATGTTTTTCAGAAAATTAAATATTTTGAACTGAATTGATTTCAATTAAATACAACCTCACAATTATGGCTATATAATATACAAGCTCTAATACAGTTATACCCATTGAATAAAGTAGAAATAATAATGTGATTGATCTACTCTCAATATTGCTCTTCTAAAGTTGTCTGTCCACACATATAATTTCGATACACACAACTCCAGGTCATTGTGTATTGAGGACCAACACAGCTGAACTACATTTCCATACCTATTATAATATTCCCTTGGTTTCACGCTCCCGCTTTACCATTCTCGCCCATTTCTCGCTCACTTTATCGAAATAGTTTGCCACTCTACATATTTTCCTCTTACTGTTACATTTTTTCCAAATTAAACTTTCCCCGTCTAAATTACTGCACTTTTGTTCCCATGCATATTCTTTGCCTACCTTAATTTAATGTATACCTACCTCCTGTTCGTCTGTTTAATATCTCGTAAGGTACTTTTTGTAAAATCGTTTGCCATTTTTTCAATAAAATAAAAAACTGTAAGTATTTTTTATTTTAAAAGATTGATATAGGTGCGGGTGTTTCTGAAAACCCCATCTTACATTCTTATAACATGGCTGACTGTGCAGTTTAACACTTACCCAATATTTGGCTATTGAGTTATGGTATTCTCTCTCTCTCTCTCTCTCTCTCTCTCTCTCTCTCTCTCTCTCTCTCTCTCACACACACACACACACACAAATACACATAACCACGGGAACTTTTTCTAAAATAAAATGTGATTTTTTTATTTGAATGCAGTGATTCCTATACATTAAGTATCAAAGCATTAGAGAAGAAAGCTAAAACTAACTTTCACATGAGGTTATTCAAAGATATCTCATAAGGTATGTAATTATTACACAACTATTGTTATTTTATCTAAAATACCTCTAAGTTCTTTTTAAATATAGTTATCACGTGGATTTTAATATGATTGCCTAGCTCATAATTATATATTTTCAATTCATAAGCATTCCAAAATAAAAAATGAATGAAGGTAATTTTCTCAGAGTTTTATTTACTTTATAAATAGTTTAATATATGGTATTTAATAAAAATCGTTAGTGAAATTTTGAGATATTAAATACTTTAGAAACATTTGCCGTGCAACGGGTAGTTAGGGGAGATGAGTTTCTTAAAATCTTCGTGTCACATCTTTGGAAAACATTGAGGTTACCACTTATCCAAGATTTCGTTTTTGACTTGAGCTGATCTAAACACACAAGAACAGTTTTATAATAAACTGACTTTTTAATATATTCACATTTTTGAGTAGTAAGGCTGTTATGTAAAATTATACGAAGTTCCTTTACAGGCTTTCCCAGCAAGTTCAAGACACCCATTTTATTTGTGATGTGGCATTTTAATCACAATAATTAGAGCCAATAAACCAATGCTGGAGTAGCGAGCACCCCGACGGAGAGGGTAGCGTACACAGGACGAGTGCTCATTAATTTAAGACTGAAATAGAAAACTATGTCGCACTGTTATACCAAAAAACAAATGTGCGTAGGTAACGGTTGAAAAGGGATTTCGTGATTTCTTTGAGATATCCGTGTGTGACTGATGACAACACATAAGTTAAATTACCACTGTGCTAATGATTTTAAATGATAATAAGGCTATTCCGTCTTAAATTATTTATGTTAGTCAATCATTAAGTTATTCGAAGCGAATACAGGCACCATCATTCTTTACTCAATTCCATTTGTCTCAACGCCTCCGCATTATATCTGTTTATCTCATAGCTAATTTTATTTTATCGTGTTTTAATGGGGAAAAATACGTATATATAGATACTACTCATAACATAAATAAATATTTATTTTAAAAGATTTTATTTCACATGACAGTCCCTGTTCGCTATCCTTTACTTTATACAGTTTCTAAAGCCATTCTTGTGAAAGCTTATTACTTTTTGTACATGTAAAATGCTTATTGCAGATAGGGAAGGCATTGTATTCCACCCGAAAATTCGATGGTGAGATTTCACCAAAAATATACGTTTTGAGGTTTCCTGAATCAAAAAAATAAAAACAATTTTATAAAAAGGTCCCTGCAGGTGATCACCATAAATATAGCAGGAAAAGTCTGCTGCTTATTGTTTCATGGAAATAAAATGTAACTGGAGAATTAAATTGAAACGTTATGTGATACAATAAACGACCATTCTAGAATATGATTTACTTTCATAATTATCTATACTAGTAATTATTCCTGATAGAAATTGCTTTAATTCTTCCCATGGTAAATGTTTTCCGATATTGTTTCAAAAAGCAACTTGTTTAAGCTGCTCAGATGCATACAAGGTGCCAATACGATAATCAAATTATAAAAATTCGTTTATGTAAACTGGACTCAATATTTGGAATACTGTTTGCATGACCTGATAAAGGGTGGGTGACAGATATCGCAACTCAAAAGTGTGTGTATTGAAACACTGGAAACTTTCTGACAACCAAAGGAAGTATTTCATAAGCGACTAGATTTGTGAAAATGTGATTTTATATTTGTAAGTTAAAACTCTTTTCTAAACTAAGTTTTTGTCCATCTCCAATAGTTTAATGGGTATATACCAATAAACCGAGATAAACTAGTTTTCGCAGGCTATTCACAGTTCACATATTTTATCATTCATGTCTATCTGCAAGACACACTTTATTAACAATCGCTTGAACTGTTTTTCCTATAAATAAAAAAGTATATACCAGAAACGTTCAATGTTGAGCTCAGCCTTGGGTGGGTAAATTGTGTTCAAAATGTTGTCATACACACACACACATGACCTATATATATATATATATATATATATATATATATATATATAATTTTTTTTTTTTTTTTTAAACATTACCGGAGTCTGGTCAGGGCTCCGGCGCTGTATCCCCTGTTTACATTTCCCCCCAAATTTACTGTACAATTACCGGTTTTACTGTTCCTTTACACTAACATATACACATTGCACAATCATATAACACCCATGCCCAAGGAGGGACTTGAACCCACGATGCCCACGAAGCACCAAAGCGAAACGCCGTAGCGAGCGTGACCATGGGAACCGGCATACTGGGAGAGGAGGATCTCGAGACATTTATTGCAGGAATACTTCTATATCTAATTTTTGTGTTTTAAAACATTATCTGCTTTCCATAAGTGATAAAGAATCTAAAAATGTAAAGAGAAATAAAAGCTTGCGTGTATGGCTGACACGTGTTTTACCTATTATTACAAATCAAGAAACTCACGTCAAGCATATACTTAAGCTTACACTTATAAGCATATGTCCACTTAAGGTTTATAGCTATAATTGAAATCAACGGCTGCCTTCTTTTTATTTCTTAGTATAAATGTTTGCCTAGAAATAATTTCGAATGTTATACAGGTACCGAAAGTATCACTCAAATAAGTTATCGCATTAATAAACTAATAATGTATATATAACTAATATATTATATAGAATTATTGCCTTTATAACACAACTATCACAATACATGAAACAAACTAAAGAGGACTTGAACTGAAGAACGTACGAAAAATTAAAGAGGAAGACAGAGATAAGATCAAAATGTACAATCACTGTTAATCAATCGAAGGATTGACTAAAGAAGGTGAGATAATACAAGAAGTAATGCAATCACACATTTACAAATGTCTTATATAGATTGTGTGCCGAAGTAAATCCCAACCTGGGCAAATCATACAATCAATGAGTATTTTAGTTATATCTAACGGAGTGAAAAAATCTTTTTGGCACTTATATATTTTAGTAATATAAATGTAAGAATATCACAAAATCACGTCCGTATTGTAATGAAATTTGTTAAAGACATTCGTAAGAAAATAAAAATGTCAAGAACCCATGTAAAGGATTAATTTAGATTGGAAGGAATACCGTATTGAATTTTCTCGTTCTAAATACATGTATTATCTTTAGAAGTTTTCATTCTCTGTACGTAGAGATGACACTAAAAAATTCGATACCGAAATTTCACCGGAAATACATATCTTGAGGGCCCCTAAATAACATTTTTGGAAAGGTCTGTGTATATCTCTCTATGTGCAGCATAAATAATAAAACTCAGATAACTACCAAAGTTGGTATTTAAGTTCAGTACATTCCAAAGATGCAACACTAACATCTTCAATAAAATCTCATCAAATACCCTTTACCTGGGATATTTTTCAAACGTTTTTATTTTCTCTTATTTTATTTTTTTATTAAAATATCATACATGGCAGATAAAATGTATATTACCCTGACTTTTCTGGCAGTCTCCCGTGGAGTCTTCTCTATTTAGAGGGAACTTCTTGTATTAATGGTAAACCTTGAGCTAGACACCAAAACGTACTATACAAAAATGTAAATATATTAAACACACGATTTATTCCAATAACATTTTGGTAGCATAAGACATCTTCAAGATATTTCTCGTTAATGGTTCGAATTGATCATTATTTTATCATTTTTTTAAACTCCTGTCGATTTTCAGTAATGTCTCACGATTGTATGAAAATCGCGTCCGATTCTTAATCATTTGACCATCGCCATTCTCTGTATAATGCAACCTGTTTCGGCAAAAGTTTATCTTGATTAAACTGAAGCTTTCGTAGCAATAGTTTGTATGTTTGCTAATAAACGACAAAGGATGGGAAAAAAACATGTAACTGTAATTCGCCAGATTTTATGTAGCTAGTTATGTTCTCAGTAAATGTACACCCATATGTTTTTGTTTTTTGGTTTTCCCCTAAAATTGTGTTTTAATTACAGAAAACATTTAAGCCTTCATGTATGGTAAATTCAGGATGTATAGCCTAGGATAGTTAATAAAAAATGTGAAAATATTCACAGAAATATAGTTTTTACCAGTTATTAAAGGGTGCCTTGAGAAATGTAGATTCGAACAAGAAAATAAGTTCTTGGAAATATTATATAGCTCTTGTTACTTCAAAGGAAGCTCGAAACAATGTAAAAGTCATTTTGTTTCTTTTTCAACTTGGGATGTATTAGTAATTATGTTTAGTTTTGCACATATGACTATAAAGGAACTAAGCCATAGTTCTGCACATGCGTTTTACCATGTATCTATGGAAATGTATTTTATTGCCAGTTTCCGGATGCCTCAAATGAATATTGACAGAAAGAAGACATTTTCTTGATAATATCAATTCTTTACCGTGGACTGTCTCCCCTATGCAGGTCTTGTACGCCAGCCCTCCAGGAAGGGCCTCTATGTATACTCCATGACATGCAAATCCAACACTGCAGTTGACTGTCAAACGCGTGACCTGCAGCATCGATTTTGACGTGCACTTTTGCCATAATAAGGATTTATGCAAAGCACATTACGTTTTTGTTGGTTTTCAAAGAATCGCAGATACTTCTTCCGTATGTAAGTAAATTAATTTTTTTAGAGTGATTGAAACGTTATCAGACATTTTAGAGATCACAGTAGTAATTTCCTAGTAACTCCTGTTGAAAATATTTTTTTCGACGATAGTATTTTTTGTCCACTTTCCGCTCAAGCTATTTTGCGTGATAAACTGAAATTCCTACACTTTTTGTGCTTTGAGCTTTTACCGCAGGTGTTAATAATATGAATTTAATCACCAAGCTATTGATAAAGTAGACAGGGACATGTACTGTTGTAGACAAGCAAAATAACCATATTTGACCGCCAAATTTTACTATTTAAGTCTTACCGTCTACTTTCCTTTGTTAGTTAAAATGTACATACAGTTGATTAAAGTCGCATTTAAATGTAGCTCTTTCGGCACAAGCAGCATTCACTTTCAGTTCTTGACCCGGTCAACACTAACAGACGATCACCAGTTCGCAGAGGCTACCGCATTCCACCTTGAAAAGCTGGCAGTGATTAATTTTATTTTCACGTGAGAATTTATATTATTCACTATTGTCGCAAAAATATATACAACAGTGCTGTCCAGAAACTCGTAAGTGAAAGCACTCTACTTTATCTCGCATTTTCAAGCTCCTTCCTTGTTGTGCAAAGGTTCACTTACAGATCCTGTATCGTTATATGCCTACCTACCCACCTCCATGGTCACGGACCTCCTTCTGAGGTTTTTGCACTAAAGAAAATGACCGGCTGCAGTGCCACAAGTTGTAAAGGCGGGTGTTAAAGACCAGCAAAAAAAAAAAAAAAAAAGTGAAAACCGATCACAGCCTCTGCTTTTAATTCCTTCTTTTTGGGAAGTGTTTACGACAAGCAAAATGTACGTTGTATATAATCAAAGTTACAAATTAAGTTGATATGGAATGATTGTCGTATTAAATTAATAATAGTTTTATGGAAACAATGGGGAAATAGGTAAATAATTGCGATAGGTATATTCAAATCAAAGAATAATGTAAAAATACATGAGCTACAAAATGTGTTGCTGGTTGTCATTATTAAAGCCAAGTTACGTTGGAAGAAGCACTTAGCTCGAAGGCACATCAAGTAGTGAAAGTAAGTAACTTCGAGGAATATGAGTAAATGAAGAAACCTATTCGACTAAAGATTTAGTTCATCGAATTAGAGTATCTGAGTTCCTAACTTCTCTATAGTCCCATTTCTTTTACTTTTATTTTCTAGATGATCATTCATAGCCTTAATCGATATATGCTGGACCATTTCATTTAATAGTTTACAATCTCCGTTGTGCCTTAAAATACGAGGCGTGTTCGAAAAGTAAATACCGGTTTGTAAAAACGACAAAACAATTGTTTTCACAACATTTATTAGTAACTGAAATAACATCGTTTAATCTGTTTTTCGATATGGTTGCAGAGTTGTTCAGGCATTTTGATAGCGGGGAATCAACTTTTGTATTTCCTCTTCAAAGAAAGCTGCCGCTAGTGAAGACAACCATTGCTGAACACCGCGTCTTGTGAAAACACATTACAAAGCATTCTTATTGTGAACCGTCTGTTTTACAAATTGCCTCATTCACTTGTTCTTCCAAACCATCAGTGACAACAGAAGGCGCCCACTTCGTCTTCATTGAGTTGCCTAAACTTCTTCCTTACCTTCCCATCTTTATTACATTTTCACCGTAAATCTCTACAGCTTAACGATGAATTGCAGCTGGTTTAACATTCCTTGCGTTTAAAATCTGTATTACGGAAGGCACTTTTCACTCGGCGGGATTAGAAACTGTCTTAAACACTTTGAACGATCACCATCAACTGTAAACACCACACGATCTGGCTGTAGTGGCGTCAGTAGACAGACAATGAACCAGAGTGACGAGTGTGCATGTGTGGAACTGCGACACTAGTGTTGCTGTGGTGGTTGAACGAAGTGGAGCTTACTTTCCAGATACGCTTCGTATTTACATCATTTTACCTTCCAAACACTTCTTTATTCATTCCAAACTACGTACCTTTTAAATTCATAAGTTACATGTCAGGGCGCATTCAAAACAGAACAATCTACACAAAAACTTTTTTTCCCTATTCTCTTTCTCCTCTAGAATGTCGATTATCTTGTATGTAAGTAATTTAGCCACTCCTTTTGTAATAATCGTTGCGAAGCTCTTTCACAGGCATGGTGTGCGACCCATCCCTCATTTTACAACGATCATAACATCGCTATTGGTTAGTTATTATGTCCCTGTTTGTTTGCAGGCCACACCGAGAGCATATACCGGCTGGGAAGAATCAAAGTTTGGTTACCTAATGGGTTAGAGAAAAACACTATTACAATCTAGGGGGATGAGTTACTTTTTATGCACACGAGTATACATCGTGCTGTTTTACTTTTATTTATTTACTTACCTTTTTTTCATTTATGAGCCTCCGATCTTACGTTCTACAAGAGCCCCTCCTCTTACATTTTAAACGTTACTTTTGCAGGATTTTTTTCTTTTCGGTTTCTCGGTCAAGCGCTTAATATTTATTAGATGTTGTGTTAATAATGGATTATTTGATAATATATCTGATATACATATACTCAACATTTTTAAGGTATATGTTTAAGAATCCCAATTCACGGTTAATACAAACAGATGATAGATGAATGAATGAATTAATTAATGAATATTTAGATAACTCACATTTTCACTGTATACGAGAAAATACCTGCATGCATACATAGGTATATACATAGGTACATACATGTATATAATATATCTATTCGTGCATAATATATAAATAATATACACATAGAGATCTAACGTGTCCAAAAACAAGCTCTCCCAAAATTTAGCCATTTGGCTGTGTTTATAGGACAGAGCTAATGTGCTAACTTTTTCTTTTCCAAATAGTTCTCATTCTCTTGCGTCTTTCGTAAGCTCCTTGTCCACTTATCTCTTACCTTTTCTAAAATTATTCTTAACTTTTTAATATTTTCATCCTTTGTGTTTGCTGAAATTTTGATTGCAATTATATCAGTAGCTAAATTAATCAATGTTTTATTAAATTTGGGATCTCTTTATTCCTTGGTCATTTCACAATATATTAAAAAATATAATTTATCCCGATTTTGAAAAATTATAATACACTTCTCCCTGTAATCATTTCCTATACGTTCCAAAAATAATACCCCCTTCACATCCATGCAAAACCTATTTTTTGAAATTTATCATACCTATATGTCTATAGTGAGGTAGTATATTTCCTCACACGAATTACTTTTATGTATTTTATACTAAACTGAAGAAATATTATTTTGAAAGCTATCCCTTATCTTCTGCTTCTCTATGCCGCCTTCAGCTTCACTTCTTACCAAAATCGCCGGTTATTATTGTCACCTAGTAGCTAGAATGTTATCCCTCGTACCATTTTCTTTTAACACCTTCCCTACCTTTCCGAATCAAATCTTACTTCCTGCTACATATTTACTAGAAGTACACCTTAGCATCTCCCGAAAGAGAATTGTTCTAATTGGGTTGGGCACGGCATGACAGTGATTCCCGAAACCCATGTAGGTGTTGTGGGAATCCTCAATATCCTCCGGCTACTAACCTGGAGAGCTTAGTAGACAGAAGATGGTAACTGTCGCCCCAACCGAAGTCTTCGATAGTCATCCCTCTATGGTGGTGATGTCCTTCTGTCCTTGTGAGAGCAAAGGGCCGATTTATAAAATGGGTTCTGAACTAATGAAAACCCCTACGTAATTTCCTGGAGCACAGGTCACACTTGAGTCTTCAGGTCCCTGCTGTATGGTTTATTCCTGCTGCATCCCTTTGAAACGTTGTGCATTCTTTTGTTTATTATTATTATTATTATTATTATTATTATTAATATTTTGAGTTTACACCTATCTTCTCCTTCTCCCTACTCTTACAATGCCTGTCAGTGGTATTCTACTTGGTGAACTCTTGTGTGACATTGCCCACATTTATATTATATGCCACATCTTAGACTCGACTACTGCCTCTTAAAGCCTTTGTAATCATTTCATTGTCAATTTGTGAGTTCTATACCATCATATTCTAACAGCTTTCATAGCTAGTTTTCCTTTGATTTGTGTATAATTTAGATCGTGTCATACACCTCCCATTGCTGAGAATCTCACCCTGAGATAATCAAATTATTTCACTACTTTTATTGACTTCCCCTTTACAAACCATAGTAGTGCATATGTGATACAGGAAGAACAGAGGGGTTCTGGAACAGTGATGCACAAACAACAGGACCCTAGAACAGTGATGCACAAAAACAGAGGGGTCCTAGATTAGTGATGCACAAAGAACAGAGGGAAGCAAGAACAGTTCGGTGTAAACGGGGGACGCTTCAAGAACAGTTCAATGTAAGCGAGGATGGTTCAAACACAGGGCAGTACAAACCCATTAGCATGGGTCAAGCCCCCACCCCCAAAAAGGCTGAGAATTAAATGATACCAGTGTGTTACACATATAAACATTTAATATATAACATCTGCCGGTCAGAGTACAGTGCCCCTTCGGCCTTTGGCAAGCTATATGTCTAAATAGGGGTTTCTCTTGCTGGGGCGGGTGGCTGTCAACACAAACTACATTGCTCAAAGACATGGACAGTTGGATAATAAAAAATATTAATGGGATCGCGATTTTCTAATAAATATTTATATTTATATTTAAATGCTGAAAATACAACAATAAGAATTACATGTTATCGAACTAGATATAAGAATGTGGTAAAAAGTGAACAAGCTTACAGCACACAAGTACAATATGCTGCTAAGGCTCCATATGGCTTAGGTTCGATTCTATCTCACTGTATTAAACTTTAATCATTTATAGGGACTGCACCAATGACTTCGAGTGAAGTGCATTCAATATATAGGAATTAGTGCAATGTTAAAAAGATACACAAGTCTACCTTAGCAGTCCGCGGATTGATGTGGTTGATTTTCTCGGGAACTATTAGCAAGATCGTAAAACCTAACCAGTTGGTTCTTAATTATCAATATGCAAAACAAAACAAAAAATGTGTGATATAAGGTGCACCTATAGAAAAAAAAATTATTGAACACATATGATCCAAAATTTGTTTTTAACAATATTGTGTGCTATATCCAATTATATCAACCTTACTACTAATGGCATGACTAACCCAACATGTTGTACATATCTAATTACTCATGCTATTGACCAATAGTTATGAATCCTGTGTGAAAAATGGAAACTTTTCATTAAAGGCTGAAGAACAAAGTATAAAACAATACAAGCGTGTAAACATATATGGTTAACAATTCAAGCAAACTTCTGAAGAAAAACATTAGCATATCAGGAGAAAAACATATGATGATGCACTATTGAAACAGTACCAACACTTCTAATCAATATGAGGCTGCAAAGAAAGTCATAACACAAACATCGGCTGTTGCTATGGAACATAAAATCATAAATATCATCAAATCTTCTCACAAATTAACACATCACACCTAATTAGTGGGTACACTTGGGCAAAACCACTAACTAAAGCTTTGAGAAGCAACCACAAATACATCAGAGCATTACTACAAACTCATCATCAAAAACTTAAGACACCGACTTAGCAGGTACTCTTGGGCAACTCCACTAACTCACAACATACTTTGAAATCATTACTCACACAAACAGAATTAATGGGCCCACTTTGGCAACACCAATAACTCAGTCCACTTAAATCATTCCGTCACACACAAAATCATAATAATTTTCCTTGTGGGTACTCTATCGCACTCCCACCAAGGCTGTAACATCACAACAACAAAAAGTCAACAGTTATATAAAAAAAGCATCACAGCAACATAATGATAATCAACTCATTTAAAGACAATAATACATCATGCATAATCATTAGTAAAATCATTGCGCACAAAATAATCATTCCTGATAATGTCAATTTCCCGTGATAACTCATCTCTGAAAATAAAAGATTACCTAATTCTGTAACATGAAATCTAAAAAATGTACAATCTATAGCGTCCCACAGGATCATAATATGGATAAATACGTGAAACATGAACACTTTGATGCTTAGTGCGAGGACCATGACAGATAAGTTACTGGGCTTATTTGCTTGATAATCTGAAATGGTCTAAAATATCTATGTAATACTTTGCACATTTACCTTTCTTTCTTATGGGGGTAAACACTTTAACTAATTGGCCAACATGATACACGACATCTGTATGTTTGGCATTATATCTCTGTTTCTGTTTGATTTGCTGTTGTGTAATATTATTAATAGTAAGCTCTCTTATCTTTTGGACTTCCTGTAAAGTTTGTTTAAAAAAGGATCATTAGAAGTAGCTTGCAACTCAACTTGATTAGGTAAGGCTGACTCACGTCCATAAACCAAGAAAAATGGTGAGAAATTAGTAGACTCTAGCACAGTAGAAATGTAAGAAAAGTTCACATGTGGTAATATTGCATTCCAATTTTTCTGATTTGAGTCAACAAAATGGCTGAGCATATATGGTAACGTTTCATTGAAGCGTTCTGTTAAATCATTACAAGCTGGATGATAAGCACTGGTAAAGGAAGAAGATACAGAAAGAGATTTCAAAAGTTCTTGAGTTACTTCACTAAGAAAAACTGAATCCCTGTCTGCTAGCAAAGTAGCAAGTGATATTGTGCAAAATGAATTTAGCAACGTGTGGAATTGTTGCTGAAGGAAGTGACGTAGATTCAACCTAACGTGATGCACATAATATATTTATGACCAGAAGAGGACCGCGGAAGAGGACCAAGATCGATGCCCTAACGTTCTCCCACAGAAGTAATTGGAATAGGCTGTAAAAGACCAGCAGGTTTCTGATTCTTAGGTGCGTTTCTAGTTTGACAACTGGGACAGGTGCATACAAAATGTTCAATATTTTTTGCATTCCAATCCAGTAGTATCGAGAATGAATTTTGTTGAAAGTTTTAGAAAATCCTAAGTGTCCTGAAAGATTATCATAAATGATGCATGATGCCATGATAGCTCAGTGGTAGAGCAACCGGCTAGAGACCGGGAGATCCGTGCTTCAAATCCTGGCTATGGCATTGAATTTGCCAGTGTAACGTGACAGAGTTTTATTTTCTGTACTGCTTCCATTTAATAAGTAGAAGAAGTGTTCGAATCCAACAAAAAATCTGTTTTTCACTGGAAACATATGTTTTGAAGACCCCTTAACCAAAGCATGTCTCTGAAAAAACTGGTAGCCCGTGTATATCTGAGGACAGTATAGCTCAAAAACCCAATTTTATTGACTTTAATTTTAAGCTACTTCCAATTTCTCAAGCTGGAAATGACGTTTCGTTTCACCCTTATTGCTTTACTCAAAGCAATGCAAAAAAAAATCGAGTTACAATGACAATCGCATTGCGATATATTATAATGGACTGACTAATCTAGTGATTTCCGCTAATTTCCCTATTTACAAGGAATAATGGAATAAGACCAATCTTGAGTAGCATGAAGTAAACCGGAGAAATTGGGCTTGATAGAGATTTTTATGTTATTAAAATTCGAAGGCTTTCACGGCCGGTTTGATTTTTATGTTAATTTTCACTATCATGACATTTCAATACAGTTTTACCCTTCCGCTAATGAATTAAAAAAATAGTTATGTTGCGACAACATGACTTTGACAAATAATACAACCTCTTCTATCGCAACAATTTAAAATTACCGAACATCAGATATCAGTACAGCCATGATATAATACGAAGCCACGACTAGCATAGAAGCATATATGAATGTTTTCCAATCAGGCTCCATATACCCAGGTATATTGCAACAGTCCTTCAAGAGAGGTAATTACACAATGCATGAAACTCAAGCATATAACTCAGGTTCACATGACTTTCAGGAGACACTGCTATTATATTCTTATATTATAACATGAAAAATATTTAGCGCCTTATGAAGATTATTATGTGTCACATTTTAGGGAAAAACACGACTGCAAGCCAAGAACAAAGATTAAAGTCAACTACTTACAATTTGGATAGTGTGAGAGCCGGATAATAACCTAAGAATAGCCCCATGCCGAGCTGCAAACTGCATATATAAAGGATCACTCTACGATAGTCTTAAGGAACTCAACAGATCAAAATACTAGCGTAATAATAAGCAAGGCACTAGATGATTTAGCCCAATTCTGATTCAAAGAATACAATTGAAGTATCTATCAGAAAGCAAAATGCAATAGAAACAAATGAAATGAAGACAATAACCAAATTGCAATGCAAGAGTCAGATTGAGAATTATTTCGATTTTATTAATCTATATTATTGCTTTTTACTATAGTGGAAAGCATATCTCACACATTCGTTAGATATAAACTTTTAATATGCATGCTACATGATTGAAACGCAGGTCAAAGCTCTTGTCATGAACATATGTATTTATTATATAAAGTTACAAGCTGAACCTAAAAAAAAACTGTACTATCACAATGCAATGCATACAATCATTTTCTTAATAAATAGCATTTAGAATTAACAGAAGTTTCATTATTTTACACCCATCCCTGTCCTTTTCAGACATTCTAAATAGGTATAATACGATACGGCGAAAATTTGTTCATAGCTACTGCATTAATATCTACATGACAATGAATTATACAAGAACACAGGAGGAAGAAGCAGCACACCCTCGAGACAGAGCACACCTCTGGAAAAATAATCAGGACATGTTCAACCCTAGCTAACTCAGCCCAACCTAAACTAGCCTGACATCGCACGTGAATACTCAACATCAGACTCGTCACGTTTATTAAAGAAATACATTGCAAAATCATATTTGTTCATTTGGCAATTTTTCACTCTGTTACACCAGAGTTTTTAAACTCATATTTTATCAAGATTTGTTTGAGTGATCCCTATTGTACGCTGCTTGCGAATACATTAACAATCAGCCGAGTTGACATAGAATTTGTATTGTCATAAGAAGACGATCTGCATATTTTATCCAAGGTCCAGGCGCTTCAATTCTACATTGTCTTTATTATTATATTCAGATGATGCTATGCAAGTACTTCATTGTGGAGACATTTATTTTTTCTCGAATCTTGAGTAGTAATATTCAGAGCTAGCACAGGATCATTGCTTGAACAAGATATATCATCAGACGATGTTGTCACGCAAGTTGCACCAGGAAGATAAATAATAGGACTATCTAATCCATTATTATTGTTGTTGTTTTTATTACCTATTATTATTAATATTATAGTAACTATTCCGTCTAAAGTATAATTTATAAATAAATTAAATAATAGTGGACTTAGTTTAGATCCTTGCCTCAAATCTATGTTTTGCTCGTGTACTTACTTAATATGTAGTTTTATTCCTTTCATATCTAACACAAATTTAGTTCCATCATTCAGTTTTTGTATTCCCATGCCAAGGCATCCCTATTTGTGGTGTCAAAAGCATTCTCAAAATCTGAAGAAAAAAAAATGTATATATACTCTACCCCTTTTATTTTTCAAGTATTTGTTCTGATTACCTAGATCATCAATCGTTCTATTTTCTCTGCTAAAGCCTGTCCGAAATTCTGACAGTATATTTACTGACTCTACCCACCCATATAATACTCCAGCTACAACACACCTGCGAACATTTTAAACAACATATATAATATAATAATTCCTCTGTAATGTTTTTAATTATTTTACGTCCTTTTCCTTTATGTAGGTAATGGTGCAATGACACCCACTTTTGCATTATCCGGACTTACTTTCGTCTCTTGTTTGTCAACAACTAAACATCTCTATTCATTTCCGCGAACTTTTTTTTTCGAAAATACCTATAGATTCCCACCTATTCCTGTGCTCTTATTACGTTTCAAGCTTTTTAAAGTAGTATTTTCCTCTCTCACTAACCTATTTTTATCTACGTAATCAACACTATTGGCAGTATTTCCCAAAATTTTCCTCGAATTCATTCTCGCCTAATAACTTTTACAAATAAGCTTTCCATTCTAATGGTTCTATCTTATGCATTTAGTATTTGCCTTTTTCTAGAAATGCACTTCACTATTTTTATCATATATATTTTTGATATCCTGGCATCTGAATGCCTCCTTAATGTCCATTTTCTCCCACTCTGTCCTGCTATTCCTCCTTTTTCTCACCTAAAACCGCTTGTAATCCCCTTTATTTAATAATAAAGGGAGATGATAGATAATATTGCATTATGTATAGCTATAAATTTTTCGATACAATAACCTAAAATAAGAGCAAAGAAATCCGCTATTTATCAGTCATCTGTGTTTGGTTACTTTCGTTTTGTTTAATTTTCATATTTCCAAATAAATTGAAAAAATTTAGAAATATCCTAAAAACATGCATACCTCTACAGAATTGTGTGTATCTATTAAATAATTGAAAATAAAACTCCAGCTTGGAGCATATATAAACGTTACCTATAGATCACAATGTAAGCAATTCCTAATAAAAGTACATTTATTTATGTATTTATTTATTGCAGTTAAGATAAGTATTAATCCAGTTACATATTATTCAGAAGATATTTTATTCACAATTCCATTTTCATATGTTTCGTATAATTTTCAGCCAGATCTGGTTTATTTTATTTTAATCAATTGAAACGCTGATGTCATCATGTAATACTGCTGTTTAAAGATAAACAAATAGATAAGCAAAAGGCAATTCGGTGGCAGCGATCCTCTACGAAATGTTACGATTCTCAGAGCAGTATGATAAAAAAAGCTCCCTTGACGTCAGTACCTCTGGTTTTCTACAAAAAAAAAAAAAATACCGTAGCGTCTGGTAAAACCCACTTTATTGTGCTCGATGACGTTTAAAAAAGTTTATTGATTTAGACTTAATTTCAGATTTAGACTTAGTTCTGTGTTTAAATAGTTTCAACTCCTTTTTTTTACTTTCTCTGGCGCATACGTACAAGAAAGAAAAGATTTTGTATTTCACTAAAAAGTTCGGTATTGAAATTTCACCGGAGATATATGCATTGAGACCCCAAAAAAGTAATTTTTAGACAAACAAAAGTCAGTGTGTATATGTGTGCGAACGTGTGTCTGCCTATCTGTTTGTCTGTGAACAGCATAGCTCAAAAACGAAAACACCGTTAAATGTCAAACTTGATATTTAAGCTCAGTATGCATTTCCCAAGGATGAGACACGAAGATTTTCAAGAGAATTATCGATCCCCAAAGTACCCTTTATCATAGCTCCTTTATTGTAAAAATAAAAAATTAAGTCTAAAATGTTGATTTTCTAAACAATGGCTCTAAGGGCTTTCATTAAAATACCGTACATTCAAAACACTTGCATGACAAATATAATGTCCCATCTAGAATTTCCTGGGAATAACCTCTGAAGTCATCTTCATTCTGAATGACTTTTGCATAACTGGTAAACCGTAAGAGATTGAAAAAAAAAAAAAGAAGAAGAAAAAAAAACTTACCACAGGAAAAACACCAATTTGCCATTTTTATATTTTGTTGCTGAGGTAATCCTTGTTATTGGCTTCAATTTTAAAATACTTACACTTTTCTCAGACAGAAAGTCGCCCGTGTTTCTTTTGTTTTGCTCCTGGTCAGGCAAAGAAGCGAATTTCAACGATACTCGCATAATGACTGCTTTCAAAGCATTTTACTATTGCCTTAGCATAGTGCATTCCTTTAGTTCCTTTCTACTACAAGAAATTAAGTAGTAAGAATATTCTGCTAATGCTTATCTGATAAGCAAAATGTAGAAAGAGGAATAATCATTTGTAGAACAGCAAGGGAAATTCATGTGAGTGCAACATATCAGATTTTTTTTTCACTATATGTAAATATAAATGCTGCGGTTTCTTAATGTGATACATTTGAAATTTGACAAAAAATTGTGAAGAATTAAAAAGTATATTCTTTTCCATAATAAAATGATAGGTATAAATTCCAAACTTTAAGAAAACATTTCGTTTTCCTACTTGGCACTGTTTAACTACCAATTAACTGAAGCTCTAAAAGGGCAGACGCTTGCTTATTAATAGGCAATCGCAACTTAGTGCTTACTTTCTCCCAAAATTTTACACCACTTTTCCATGCTGAAAATCCCCCAACTGTTGCAAATTTTCACTGATTTGTTTGAAAATATTGATTCTACCTTTCAAGAGCACATTAAAGAAAATAGCCATATAATTTTTCGAAATAATGCTCCAATTTTAAGAAACAAATTATTAAATTTTGAAAAATAAAGAATTTTGAAGACTACGCAAAATAATAATTTTTCTGCAGTAATTAAGGCTAAGGTAGAAGAATATAATATGACAGATTTATTTGTACACTCATTTAATGCAAACATAATTTTTTTGTCAATATGTTTAAAAATGCATCACGTGAACTATGTTTATTAGAAAAATGAGTTTAGTAATAACAAAATTAGTATTTAAATCACCACACAATCTGCAACTTTGATAATGGCAAAATTATCACAAATATTGTGCATAATACCTGATATAAATTTGAATAAAATATCTTAAATAATGTGGATTTTCCAAATTCACAGGTGAATCATCTTAATATGGAATGTTTCAAATTTCTACGAAGAATTAGCATTTTTAATGTTGCCAAGATATTTTAGCTAAAAGGACAAAAATATAAAATTAATTTTGTTACCATCTATTAGTAAGGGCCGCGTGAAGTTAAGTAAACAAAGTAACGCGATTAAAATAACAACCGGCAGGATACAACTGCGCATCTTGCAAGAAAATGAGGTTAAAGAAAACAGCCAAGTAGTGTAATGGAAATGGAAATGTTATAAGTAGAGGCCGGATTATTTGTGACATAAAAAGCTCGAAATATGCATGAAAAATGCTTAAAATATGCAACATCAAATAATACAAAGTAATATATATTTATATTATTTCAAAAGTAACATACTATCGGCGATTTTTATTATTTATTTAATTAGAAACAAGTACCGTTTACAAATTCGTTTACATTTTGCTACTATGGTAAACAGAAACGATCAAGTGCTCTTACAAATGTTTAGTAATAACATTGTGTCGTCGATAGCTCAAAACATTTTTATAAGCAGAATCAATTGAGGCCACAGGATAGAATTTGATTTTGGGTGTTATATTGGCACCTATCTTTTCTGGTAAAAGATCACCCATCCCATTAATATAACTATCTATTTGACACAAAGGTTCAAAGCCTGGGTTATAGTTCAAAATGTTTGCAAACTTTTCTTTAAATTTTCTCGGGAACACCTCCGAGAAGGAGATCATTAGTCGGATTTTATTCATTACCTGAATAGATTTAGGCAACGCCAAACCTAGAGTTTCGAGTTTTTTAATACTCACAGGTATGTGGGAAAAATGAGTGCTAATCACAGTAATGTTTTTCTGAATACCAGAATCTTTAAATGCTTTCTTGCACTGACAAACTGCCAAAACGTCTGCACTTTCAGTCTTTTACTACGCCTTTGATAGCCTCAAAATGTTCCTTGTAAAACACAGCTTCGACCCAGGTACCCCAACGAGTTACCGCTGTTTCGGTGTAAGCATTGATGCGCGTAGGTGCCATAAGAAAAACTTTCTTTGTTAATGAAATCAGTTTGTTTGCATTCCCAAATGTGGATCGTACTTCTTCAGCGAGGTGATGCGAAGCACATGAATCATATTTGTGTGAAATATTTGGAGGGATTTTCCAGCTTTGATCATGTAGGGAGCAGTATCTCAGATATACACAAACATCCTTTTATCTGTACAGAAGATTCTGGAAATATTTTTTTAATGACCTCATTCACAAATCTGGCGATCGTAAAATGATTTACCTTTTGTAATTATTTGCAGGCCACCAAATAGGAAGAACAAGAAGAATAAGAAGGCTCTTGTTTTAATGCACTAATAATTAAATTAGAAATGTAACGGCCACAATTTTCGGTAGTTTCATCAGCTGAAATCCAAATTACGTTATCCTTGTTCATTGCGTATATTCCTGCAATATAAAGACTTGCCTTGGTCTATTTGAAACCTTTTTGTGCACAAAACGTTTTTCTCGCAAACTCGACAGTATAAATTATTTCCATCATGACTAAATGTTCCAGGATGGTCAGCTATCCTGAAACAGCATTTCTTTTTTTCGGGTGGTATGGTGCACTGCACGTTACACACTACGCGTTGAACTTTGTACAAATAAATAGAAAACTTAACTGAAACAATGGACGTGCGACAAACAACGTGTTTTCTTTACTACCGACCCGCGCGCTGTGACTGGCGAGATCAAGCCGGAGCGCGGGCGGCAGTTGACAGCGCAGTTATGTCGCGGTCACTATAAACGAGAACAAGCTTGTGCCCGCCCTTTTAGATTTCTAAAAAATTTTAAATATAGCCCTGAGTATGCATCAGCACCAGTTTTTGGTTAAATATGCAGTAACCGGTGGAAAGGGGCTATATATACAAATGCATATGCAAATGCATATAATCCGGTCTCTAGTTATGACTTATGAGGCAAACAGTGAATTGAAAAAAGAGCTTATACAACCACTATTTTTAAATTTAAGTATTGCGTTTTAGGAACATTGTTTTAATATCTAAAGCATTCCTTTTCTCTCGGAAATTGTGTTTAATTATACCTACATTTATTATATTTCCAATAATGTATGCATGTGTGTGATCGTGTACGCGATTAAACTCTCCCAAAGGAGCTGTATTTCTCTCATAAATTAGTAAAAATATAAATGTTTAAAGCCTATTGAAGCAATGCCTTGCTGAGGCAGAAAAAGACAAATGTATTTTTTATGTTACATTAAATTGAATAGAAAATTAATATTTATTGCATTTATGTATTTTAGTATAGTTTTGAAAGATAACTAGCAATTTATAAAGAAATTAACAACATTTCTATGTATACATGTTTAATATTCTCAAAATGTAGATCTTAACACTAAAGTTGGACACTTTTGTGTATAAAGATGTAAGCTCCATATAGTGACATAGTCTGCATAAAGGCAAAATGATATTAACATTTCAAGAAATTTATTATTACTTATCTAGTAGCAATGCGAGAATACTTATCTAAGTGTAGGGTAACTTAGTCTAAAACGGGTCAAAATTATAAAACTAATAATAGCACTTCAACCGTTCATGTGAGAAAATGTAGCAATATATTTTTGATTACGTAAGTCCTTAAGCAACAAAACACAATAGACATATTTTTATTAACAATAAGGATATACGAAACACAGAGGTTAATAGCACTTCTGTACACGACCCGATTTACCCTAAGGATTAGGTCTAAATCGGGTCAGTCATCAAGGTAAATAGGGCCAGTGTAAAATAGTTTGCTTCTTGAAAAACACACTCTTGAATATGGAAAAAATTAGTCACATAACCTGCATTTGCCACAAATGAAATTCTTCTTTCCTTTGGCACCAACACAGTCTTTATAGTACCATTCTTTCCCACTTCCCTGACACTGTGTCCAGTCCCCTAATTTTTCTGAGCGACGATCAACGTATTTTACAAAACTGAACGCATATGTGCTTTTATTTTACTCTTACATGTCCTCATATTCAACGTCGTCTTCAGAAGATGGCGGCAACAGTCGTTTTCTTGCGCTTTTTGTTCCATACTTGTTTGACTGAGGCAGGACAATGGTTTCTTTTCTAGACTTATGTCTCAGTTTCAGTTTTTTTCTTACTTCTATATTTTGTGGAGAAGTTAAAGGAGCCGCTTTCTGTTTCCTTGCTGACTCTTTACATTACGGTCTTTTTATTGGATACGGTAGCAGATCACAGAAGGTCATCGTGGATGTTGATGCGTGTTCTGGACTGAAATTAGGAATAGTATCCTCAAGCTGTAAAGTTGCACTCTCAAGTACTGAAGTATGACGTTCTGGTGTGATCAAACATTCTCCTAGTAAATATTCATGATCAGACACCACATTTTCGTTTAGGGGAAACAGACCTGCTGACAAAAATCCAGACTCAGCAATCGCTGGTGTTGCTGATTGGCGCCAAGCTTATTTGAAAATTCTTCCAAATGTTCGCTCCCCCCCCCCCCGTGTGTTATGCACAAATTTATTACATTCATTGTCATAATATGCTTTGAGGGCCTTGAAGAATGGTCTATCTAATGGTTGGAGTCAATGAGTAGTGAGACTTTTTAGACATACCATAGGAATGTCTTGTTCTTCACAAAACTGCAGTGCAGGCAAACTCTTGTGAGATCCATGATATCAATTAGCAGCAAACATGTTCCAGGTACTCGATGGGCCTGGAAGTGATGCAGCCACTGCAAAAAAAGTTCTTCATTGATCCATCCAGAATCTGACATGGTCACAAGAGATCCATTTGGGAAGCCATCCGAAAATTCTTGAAGATAATTTCTTTCCCTTAAAAATAGCCAAATGGAGGAATAAAGTTCCCAGTTGCATTTGTGCAAGCTAATATCCTGACAAGCTCCCCTCTCTCAACACAAATTTGAGAGTACGCTGTCTTAGCACCCTTCTGAGCAAAATGTTTTCTTCTAGGTTTATTATTCATCTACAAACCAGATGTGTCGGCATTATATATCAGTTGAGGTTAATTAAGTGAAGCACAAGCCTGTAAAATCTCCTCCAAGAGTTTAAAGTAGTTAGCTACATCCTTTCTGTTGAGACCATTACAACGAGCAGGAGAAAGACCCTCTGCCGTTCTTAATGTCAACAGCGTTTTATAAGCATTACTAGGCATCTGTAATAAAACAATAACGATAAAAACTTAAATCACTCATAGCTGCATTGACGCCTTTAACCCTTAATTTACTGACCCGATTAAGCCAAAATGTAGAAACATTTATAATCATAAGTTGGTAGTACTTGAATGCGACTAATGAGCGTTGGAGTGTCTTAACCTCAAATACAAGGACTATACTGGTTTATAAACTTTAGCTAAGCAAAATTCCTTGATATTTATGTTGCAAAATAAAGAAAACAATCAAAGTTTTATTTTAAATATCTAAACAATACAGCCTCTACCAATAACAAGACTTGTTTCTTTTTTTTACCACAGCTACAAAAAACACAATTTCCATAAACTTTAACGTTCACTGTGAGCAAGAAGTTGCAGTCTTCTTCGGTAGATGGTAGCATGTTGTATATGTCACTTGACCTTGGTGTAAACAACAAAGTTTTAAAACTGACCCGATTAATCTGTTGACTCTATTTAGACTAAGTTACCCTATTTAGTTTTGTATGCTTTGGCGTGTTCTCTGTTCAAGTCTTGCTTAGCCATCATGAACCTATAGAACGCAATCTAATCCAATCTGGAAGACAAGTTTTAAAATCCAGATTTCTGGTAAGTTTGAAATCTGCTGACGGCCACTCGGTAACTAATATTTAAAAGAATGTATATTTAACGACTTTTCTCTGCATGAAAGTGGCATGTTTCAATTTTGAACTATGCATTACTAAATTTGTTGGGATGCAAAATGTCAAAGCGGAAATTTAGAACCGAAAAGCTATACATTCCCCTTGAAAAATATTAAACGGCCTTATACTTCAACGAGAAATTATCAGTAATTTTTTTTATAAACAGGTTTACAATGTAAAAAAAAACATCTGCTGTATCCAAAGTTGAAGCTTTTATCCTTTTCCTCCACTCTTCTCTATCCTCCCAATTAAATTCTTCTACACCTAATTCCCTCATTTCTCTTTCAATTTTCTTCAACCATTTAAGTCTAGGTGGACCACGTCTTACTCTTCCAGGTGGGTTCCATTCTGAAACTTGTTTTCGTAATCTTATCTCAGGCATTCTGCGGACATACCCGTACCATTCTAGCTGTTTATAACTAACGAAATCTACAATTGAATTTTAAACTTTCATGGTTTGTCTTATTACTTTGTTAGAGTTTCTGGTTTTTTTTTTCTTCTTTATTTTTTTTTAATTTAGAGTGTCTAGTAGATCTTCTGAAACAGTCTATTTCGGTAGATAATAATTTTAATTTAAACTCCTATTCAGTGACCAAGTTCCTGCTCCATAGGCCAATGTACTTCTAATTATTGATTTATATACCTGCAATTTGGTTTCTAAAGTTACATACTTGTCTCATAACAATCCATTCAGCATGGATATTGCTGTTCTGCCTTTTTGAATTCTATATTTAATATCCTCTTCTTCACTATGGTTACAACTTCTTCTTCAACTCCAAAGTCGGCTGATAAGTCCCGGGCCTCTCGATGAAAACAGCATTTTTTTTTTTTTTTTTTGCTCTATTTCTCAACATAATCTCCAGAAAGGCTAATACATTTGTCATATCGGTGTTCTAATTTAATTAAACCGTCTCTGTAATGAGATTTATGAAGGTCCTCAAAATAATTGTTTACCGCATCAATGACCTTGCTATGAAATCTTCGTCTTCCAAGAATTTTTTTGAGGTTTAGGAATAGGTAGTAGGTAAGTCACTGGGTGCTAGATCTGGCGAATAGGGTGGATATTTAAGCAATTCGAACTTTAATGCGCACATTTTTTTTTCCATTGCAATGACCGAACGACGGGCCGGAGCATTGCCGTTATGAAACAAGATTTCTTCTTCTTCTTCTTATTTTTTTCAAATGAGGTATTCTTCTTTTCACCTCATCACTCAAACGTTGCAGTAAACTTGCGTAGTAGTCACTAGTGATACTTTTACCCTTTTCCAAGTAATCAATAAAAATAATTCCCTGTGCATCCCAGAAAACATTCGCCAAAACCTTGTTAATTGACAAAATTGCGTTGCCTTTTTTGGAGTTGGTTCACCTGGCGCAGTCCACTGTTTTGACTGTGATTTACTTTCTGGAGTTTAGTGATGTATTCAAGTTTCATCCATGGTAATAAGCCGTCTCAAAAATTCACTGGGATTTTTACGGTAGAGCTCCACATTCTTAACAGAAACAGTTTTTCTTTGCAACTTTTGATCAGGTGTCAACAAACGCGGCACCCATCTTGCACAGACCTTGTGAAAGCCCAAAACATTACTTAAAATATTACCTGCAAGTTATTTTGATATGCTGACAGCCTCTGCTGTTTCAAACAATTTTAATCTGCGGTCTTTCAGTACTAAACGATGAATTTTTTCGATGAACTTTGGAGTTGTCACTTCTGTAGGGCGTCAAGAGCGAAGCTCATCACTAGTGCTCGTACGTCCCATTTTAAGCCCTGCAACCCACATTTTAATCATTGAATATGAAGGGGCAGAGTCTTTCAGTGTACTGTCCATTGCCTACTTGATTTCTTTAGGCGTTAAGCCTTTTAAATGGAAGTATTTAATCACTGCTCGTTTTTCCAGATCCTCCATTTTCGTGAAAACTTTAAGTGTTCTTGTTTAAAATGCTGTCATTCTAAAACTAAACAAGCTATTGACCTGTAACTATGAATACAAGCTAGTCTAAAGTTAACTATACGATTTTACCGTCTAACTGCTCAGTGGTGCCATATCTGTGAGGCCCGGGACTATCAGCCGACCCTCGTATCATCTTCATTTCTTTTTTTGCATCTAATGCCGTCTTCTAAAACTAGTTATTTTTCATCTCCCAGTGGCAAATAGATTGTTATCCTTAAATTAATTTTTAAATTCCATCGATTATATTCTTCAATAAATTTTCCACTCATATATTCTAAATCTTCATAGTTCTGAAGCTATAACTATTTAGTCAACTGCGTAACTTCGGGTATAAATTGTAGAATTATCTATGTGAATTACCAAATGTCTGCATTTAGTTTTCCAATTTTGTAAAGCTTGTTTTATGAATATGTTGAAAAGTGTTGGTGATAAACTACAACCCTGACATAAACCTTTGGTAACTAGAAATTCCTCCGACACATATTATCAGTAATACCTAAATAATTATGCTAGTGTTGGATAGGAAGAGTCAGACTGAAAAATTGAATGCAATAGCCGGGATTTGAATCACGGATATCCTGGTCTCTAACCGGTCACTAAGCTACCAGCAAAATGCCCACCCAGCATTAAATTCTTTGGCATGTTTTCCCGGTAAACCACAACCGGATAGTGATCGGTTGATCCGTGGTTCAAATCCCGGCTATGATATATTCAACTCCTGTTCTACGCACGGCTTGTATGGAAAAAACAATTAATTATGCTAGTATTATTTCACGTTTTCTTTTCTGAATCAGCACTACACTGCTTAGGTAGAATGTAATAGTTAGACAAGAATGTGTCATTCTGTAAATAAAACTGAAAAGAACTTACCAATCTTCCTCGTGCCTCCTAGTCCCAGTGTTCAAATTAAACTTGGTAAGCAATAAGCACAGATAAATAATTACACAAAGAAAACCTGTTTGATAACTCTGAATTGCATTTGAATCCGGGGTTATGAATTATAGATCAAACTTGTTTCTACGTCCATGAACGTTTTAAACGTCTGCTTATCGGCAACGGTCATAATGACTTCTGGAATCACTATTACATATGTATCTGCTGATGAAATGTGAATGTCACCTGTAAAACTACAAAAGAATGCAAACTGTTAGGTTGCAAAGCCATGCAGGTATACAAGCACGTGCTTATGTCATGCTTCTGCAAACGTCTAGACATCACATTGGCGGGAAAATGCTAATCCTGTCATGTTTGTAGGTCAACACCAGAATTTGAGTACATGAATGTGTCACAGACTTCCGGATTCCAGTGGGAGGGTCTACTGTTTTGTTCTGGTAAACATAACCAAAATGCTCTTAAACAATGTCCTCCACAAATAACGTACTGCAACCTAAAATTATCTTCGCGGAAGGGTCAATGCCCAAAATGGCACCGATTTAAGTTGTATGGTGTTCTTTTTACATCACTTTGGGTGCTATTGGACTGTTAACATAGTAGCATGGCACAATGCTATTGGCTAACGTGGAGAGCGGGGTAGGCGCGGCTTGCGAGCGGTGCACTTACCTCTGATTGGTTAGATTGCACCTCTTGGTCCTCGGTAACGATTTTTTTTAATGCTGGTTGGGTATGTAGCAAGAGGAGGAGAGTAGCAACCATTTTGAATTTAGCTCATCCGTTCTGGACAGGAATATCGTTACTGTCCGTGGACACAGAATCTCCACCATATCCAACAACTTGCACTGAGGGAATATGAAAAGTAAAATATGCCCTTAAAAACGTAATTTATATGCATCAGGTACTGAATCAATAACAACATGTAAATGTTTAAACAAAGTGCAAAAGTATTACCACTTCTCTAAAACATGACCATTGAAGATTAAATGATTGACGTCACCGTTTTTTATATTCTTGAACTTTCACTTTTACCTTGCAAGTTTCTAGTGTTCTTTTTTAACTTCATAATTTTCTCATCTATTTCAGCAGGCAGACGTTCAAGGTCTTGTTCCATATATCTTCGGCTCGTATCTTTTAACTGCCACATGCACTAATCACCACACGTCTCATTTGCTGTTGCCGTAGAATAGGTTCCTATGCGATACAAAATAGTTGCTTATTTAAGCAGGTGATTTTTCAATTTATAATACATTCGAAAGGAATTGTTATACATTTTCATAACTTCATTAATAACATATATTAATAGGAGTTAAAGCACCTTAAATGCATGTAAATTCGAATCATATATATAGGAGGATCCTTCGTTTAAATCTTCCTCTCAGGATGACAAAAGCCGAGCATCTATCATGACAAGTTGCTTAAATCGTTGTATCCCGCGATCTCGCGTTGATTAAGGCTAGCCATTAGAACGTGTAGGTATATAGGTATTTTGCTAATTAGGGAAAGGAGCAGGAAATTTAACGCACAAGAGTACATGTCAGCGGGCAAGGTTAGAAACAGGGTTTAGTTGATTGTCCTTCAGTTTGTTTAACATAATACCTATATTATTAAAGATTTGTTAAGACGCTGTGGAACCGAAGTATGTTGTGTGTTGTACAGCATGTTGTACCGACAGTATGTTGCAATGTAACCGCCGCGAATTTCAGTAAGAGATAACGAGTTTTGGCCCCATGTAGATGCTGGTCATTACCTTAATCATTACATCACAGCGGAATTTTATAACATAGAACTTGAAATGTGGTTATATCTCTGATAACACCGGTATGCATGATTCTGGGTTTTCCTCCAAAATATGTCTATTTTATTAAATTTGATTCCAAGCCTGTGATCAGCTTTTTTCTACCACGTTACATTTTTTTTTTGTACAATTAGCAGTTAGGTATACCTAAAATTTTCTAATATAGTTCTGTACAGTCATGGAAAAAAATGATTAAGCGCTGTAACATTTCGAAGTATCGCTTCGGCCTCACGGAAGCACACGAAGTTACACAAGCTAGATTTAGACGTGCACGTGCGCTAAGCTACAAAACATGCTTTAAAACAGCGAGTTCAGGCTCCGTTTGAAACTCAGTGTGCTAGCTAGCGTAGGTTCGAGCGCAGTAAGCTGCTTAGATTTTTTTTTTGATTTTTTTTTAGTTCATGTTAGTACTCTTTACAACCGATGTAGATTAAGTTATATAAATCATTCACTCTGTGAATTCTGAAATCTTTATTTGCTGCTTACGTAAACTAGAAAACAAAGAACACCACCGCAACCTGATCTCCGGTTTCTTTTAAATGCAACAAAAGGCTAATAAAACAAGAGAAAACAAATTCTAATATTTTGTATGGTCCCCTTCATTTACTATTACTGCCCTCAATTTTCGGGACATGGTATTCACTAGCGTATGAAAATAAGTAATGTCTTCTATAGTGAATCCCAAGTGTGTGTCATGGCACACCAGAGTTGTGTAGCATTATTCAATCTGAGACCTCGAGAAAGCCTCTGCTTTACTTTCGTTCAAAATGTTCAATTGGGTTGAGATCTGCTGACTTTCTAGGACACAGTATCTGCTCTAACATATTCGTGTGCACCGAAAAATATTTTTTTAATGCAGTTCCGGAGTCTAGTCGGGACTCCGGCGCTGTATACCCTAGTTTTATTTACCTAATTGTTTTGCTGAATGATTACTGAATTTCGGTTTCCTTTTTTTTTTAAACAAACATGTACACAAACATATAACATCCATGCCCTAGGAGGGACTCGAATCCACGATCCCCTGCGCTACTTAAAAATTCCCCGCTCCAACCGGGAATCGAACCCGGGACCTCCGGGTTCAGCTTTTCATGATTATGTTCCAGCATACCTGCACCTTCCCGAGATGTCCATGCCCAAGCAGTAACACTCGTTCGACCACTCCTTGCAGCTATTGCAAAATTTATCAAGGAAGTTTTGCAGGAGAAGCATGAGTATGGCAAAATAATGATGTCAAATCAAAATAGAGATAACTCACACTAAAGTAATTAAATAGAAAAAGTTAACACCATGGTGTCATTGTCTCTTGAAGGCGTTCCAGCCGTTCCAAGAGACGAAATTATATATGACGGGAAGTAGGGGGTTTTAGTTGGTGAAAATCAAACCCCTACACAGAGTGGTGTCTGTAAAAATTTTACTCTACTGTAAAAAGAGAGAGAGAGAGAGAAAAAAACTCCTTGCATGAGTGGCCAAATAACGCATATCATATCGAGTACCACTAGGCCTGTAAACAAACACAGTCGAATTGACATCTGCAGTAGAACGTTGCTTCGTCGGAGAAAACTACTTCGCTCCAATCGAAGTTCTCGTACTGTACAGTAAATGCCAATCTGTCAATTTTGTGGGCTACAGTTAGCACTTCCTTTGCTGCCGCACGTCTACGTCCAATTCCGGCATCTTTACAGCGGTTGCTAACCGTCCATGCACTCACTACCCGGGAATAAAGATAAAGCCTTGTATTCAGCGGCCGTCAGAAACGGATCTCTTTCGAACTCTGCCATGAGAGAGACCTGTCTTCATTCTCGGTAGATACACGCGAGCGACCAAGTGATCTTCCTTGCAGCAGCCTGTCACTCTTCACAATATAACTTTGCCACTTCCTCTCAGTGGACTGTGGAACATAGCAAATGCTACCCGCTCTGGTGGCCGTATAACTCTGTGAAACCAGGGTTATAACAGCAGAACGTTTATCAACGGCTTCTGACTTTGTTAAAGTATGAATGAATGCGTCATTGTAGTAGTGATTGAAGACCTCTTTCGGCGACTAATGGAACCAAACACAAACATTTGACCAACACAGAAAGAAACACAATTACGACAAAGGGATCAATATATCAACAGTAGTTGTAAACTTTGGCTATTATACATAATATATATCTGCATATTATCTAGTACTCAAATTATAACTAATTATAACTAATATAGCGGAAACTTTGTAATAGTGTAAATTAAGAATGTGAAATAGAAAATATGATAGAAGAAACAACATAAATGGGGGAGAGAAAAAAGCTATGCTGTTACAGAGGTTTGAACTCAGGTTCATCAATTTTCAGAGATCTTGCGTTATTTCTGAGCTATATCTATTTGGGTCAATAAGCGCTGCTGAAACATTCATATATGGGCTGTTATACTGGTCATGGTTCTTATGATAACGTGAATCATTTATCGTATTCAGGGTACTTCATGGCTTCTGAACCAGCTCATTGGTTGATAAAGTTGATTGGGAATTGGTTGCTCCACCTATATGTATAACTACCAATGAGCATAGCATCAGGTAGAAACACTTTTGGGTTTGTTTACTAATTGGTTAACGAAAAATGGGTAGCATAGCGCTTTTTGCCGAATTCTTTATCAGGAACCAATACAAATACGAAGCACGATGCAAGACCCAGCCTGTTAATGCGTTCGACAGGCGATAACGCATGTCGCAGACACTGTTAGGTAAGTCTTGCTGCATATTGGAAATAGCGACCAGTGTAAACCTAGCTGCGATACGAAGTGGGACTTGGAAATATCCTGCTCTCAGAGCGCGCTCAATCATTTTTCCATGACTGTACATAAATATTGTACGGAACTAAAAAAAAACTACAAAACTAAGAAATACTGGTTACTAATTTCATTGTTGAAATTAATCTGTTTCACACCAATTAAACAGATATAACAAAACAATACATGGCTTATAAGTTCAATCCATGCAAATTTAGCTCAGTGAGTATTTGCTTTTCAAATAGGGAGGATTTATTTTTGTGAGTGGCAGTTGTATGTCATACATTTGTATAATTTAAAGAATGTGTCTTATAGAAAGTGTAAGAATAACCCTGATATATTTTGCCATATCTTTGGAAATATTGTTGTTCGAAAGAGAACATTTGTTAACATTTGTTAAAAAGGCCTAAAACGCCTACTTTCATATGAAGCTTGGAGATCTTGACAAAAAATGGGCTCCAATAAGTAAGTCTTACTTGCGTAGAACAACTGAGGAAATGGAGTAAAGGAACAAAACTAGTATGCCCTTTGCTGCTCCTATGATCTGGCATGAACCTGGAAACCATGTCGATGATTGCTATTTTTGTGTATGTGATGTTAATGCTACAACAAAACATAAGAAATAAATCCTTTATACAAATTTATTGTCAGCAAAAAGACCCATATAATATGGTCCTGGTCTTCCTATGCCTTCTCCATTAGAAGATTTGGAAAGGAAATGTCATCAGCTCCTGAAAAAGATTCTCAAGAGAGCAGCAGTGATATAGATATCCAAGAACAGGATTTTCATCAACCTCATCAATGCACACAGGCTAAACTAATGATTTGGTTAGAGACTTAAATCTTACGAAGGATTCTGCTGAATTATTGGGATCCAGACTAAAACAAAAACAATCTCGTCTCTCTGGGAACGTTATTTTCTTGGTACAGACACTCTGAAGAGGAATTGGTTCCATATTTCTCTCCGGAAGAAAAACTTACATATTGTCACGGTATTTCTGATTTAGTGATTGCCTTGGGAGCTGATGAATACATTCCAGGTGAATAGAGACTTTTTATAAATTCCTCTAAAATTACTCTGAAAGATGTACCTACTCTTGCATAATGGAGATAAATATGTATCAGTTCCAGTAGTCTAATCAGTTCATCTCAAGCATACATATCACTACTTAAAATTATATCTATAAAAAGTCAAATGTGTAGAACGTAAAGTGGCAGGTATGTGGAGATTTAAAAGTTTTTGGCATGCTACTAGGTCAGCAATCAGGCTTCACTAATGCCATGCTTTAGTTGTGAATGGGATAGTAGAGTCCGATTCGATCACTGGACAAGAAAAAAATCGGAAGCAGAGAGACAGTTTCGTGCCAGGAATGAAAAATGTAATTCATGAGTGTCTTGTGGACCCCCAAAATATTCTTTTACCACCTTTGCAAATAAAATTGGGTTTAATGAAGCAATATATGAAGACTTGAAATAAGGATGGCAACTGCTACAAATACATCTGCAAAAAAGTTCCCTGGAATATCCGATGCAAAAGATAAAGAGGGAATATCTGTTGGGCCACAAATTAGGAAGTTGAAGAAATCTTATTTGAAGAAACGATGACAGATATTGAAAAACAGGCATGGATGCAAAAAATATGCTTTCGAAACCTGCGCTGCAATATAAGTGTGAAAGTACATTTCCTATGCTCTCATTTGGAATATATATATATATATATATATATATATATATATATATATATATATATATATATATATATATAATAAGACAACACTCTTATTTCCCAACAATCCTATTTCCAGAAAATCTAGGCTGTATCAGTGAGGAATAGGGTGAAATATTTCACCAGGACATAAAGGAAATGGAAAGACGTTACTAGGGAAAGTGGAATGTGAATATGATAGTCGAAAATTGCTGGTCGCTGAAAAGAGACGTATTAAATTATTTCCCATGTAGGAATTCGGAAAGGCGTTCATTTCAACGTTCATTTCAAGGCAGCATGTAAAAAACTGGTATAATATTCAAAGGTAAGTGACGATGTGAAAATTTGTTGATTCTAAAGAGTATTGTGTTGACAGTTATGGATTTATTAACTTCTATTTAGTAATACAACATAAATTCGATAGAGCCGAGTACAAAAATTCATATTTTACTATTTCTTATATTGTGAAAAATTGGTATGTGATGGAGGAAAACTAAGATCATATTTTGATTTGGCACACTCAAATTAAAATAAAGCCCCCAGCCAAAAAGTTAAATTTTGCATACCAGTGTAATCTCACTAGAGGTTTATATCGATGCACTTTCGAGCGATTAATTTATTTAGAACAAAGTAGAATCTGAGTACAATATAATCACAGTATGTCGCTAGTTAAAGTAACGCATTCGTAAAAAATAAAACTGTTGTATTTTTAATAGGTTTCACTAAAATGTTTACTCCTTTATGGGAAAGTAAATATTGAATGAATGAATAAGTGTATTTATTTAAGTACCTGTATGCATACACTGATTTTCATCAATCGCAAGGGTAGACAGACCGTGCGTGTTTTCGTAATTCACAAAATAATAATAATATTAAAAACAACTAAGGACAAAAATGAAAAGAGTGAACACGAAGAAAAACAAAACAAAACAAACACATTCAAGAATAACATCTTAAATTTACAACACATAATAAACGGTAACCCGTATTACGTTGCATTTGTGTGCCCTAATATAGTAAACAAACACATTAACACAAATATATACAAACAACACTAATAATGATCGAAGAAGATAACATAAATATATACATATATAAACACTATCATTACTTTTTACTTTCTCCACGCGTACTATGTACATAGTGTGTAGAGAAGGTATAGTATTCCACCCAAAAATTCGATACCGGAAATATATGTTTTGAGACCCCTGAATAAAAAAAAGTATTTTTAGAAAAGGGTTCCTGTATGTGTGTGTGTTTGGACAGCATAGCTCAAAAACTAAAGGACCATTAAATACCAAACTTGGTATTTAAGTTTATTATCTTCCAAGCATGCGACAGGAAGATTTTCAAGAAAATCCTCCCACCCCAAACTACCCTTTACGTGGAAAACTTTTTAAATGTTTTGTTTTTCTCAAAAATGGATCTAACGATAACGATTTTGATTAAACGCCGTATGTTAAACTTATTCGCAACACAAATAAAATGTATACTTATTTTGAATTTTCTGGGAATAGCCTTTGAAGAGCATGTCATATGCATTATTGTTGTAGAGTTGACCGTTTTCAAGATATTCCTTGTTATTGGTTTCAATTTTAAAATACTGATACTTTTCTCAAACAGGGAGTGTTCGTTTTTCTTTTGTTCTACTCCTGGCCAATTTCAATGGTAATCGCATGATGATTGTTTTTAGAACATTTGACTATCTCTTTAGCGTAGCGCATTCCTTTAATCCCTTTCATTTATAAGGAACTAAGTAATAATTGCATTCTGCTAAAGCTTATCTCGATTAGCATGGTGTAGAAAGAAGAACAATTTTCTGTATGAAGTCTGTTTATAGAACAGCTAGAGAAAGACGTGTGAGTGTAACACATAAGATTTTTAGCTCTTGTTGTCAGAGCTCAGCTGCGTCGCCTTCAGCAGAAATTTACCTATACCCTCCGCGTCTTCCATGTCTGTCAACATGTTCCTAACTTCCATTCGAAAAATATCAGTATGAAATACCAACTTTCGTCATGCTAAGTTTAATAGTTCTAAGAATCCTATTTTTTATTGATTTAAACCAAAGTGTTCATAAAATCACTCATACTAAGCAATTTAAAAAAAAAGTATTTAAAGAACTTCGATTTTTATATTCCATTGTCATAAAATATCTTTACGATACAACATTTTGGCACCTACTTAATCATATATGAGAGAAACAAAACAATGCAATTATGTTAATGGTCCAAATTCATGTATTTAAAAAAAAATGCAATCTCTTTTTCAGATCAAAGAAATGAAAGAATAGAAAACGATAAGGCCGTTTTCTTTTCTTATCTATGTCAGGCCTCTGTAAATATTGGTGCAAAACTGCATCATATGGAACACTATGAATGACCAAAAAAAAAAAAAAAAAATTAAAGCGAGAAAACCGAGTTTAATAATTTGTGACCTAATATTCTATTTTTCTGACCTGTAATCTAGCTAAAACTGCCCAGATCTATAAGTGCATCCTCCTACTCCTTTTTCCTTTCCTCAGATTGTATTTGGAGAGGCGCAGCTTCTTCATTGCTGATTTGGAAGTTGGTTGACAGGAAGTGCTACCTCGAGGGAAGCGTCGATCACCTCTAGCTTTCCCTACCTTCTGAATCGCTATGCTGAATTTGAGACTGGTGATACCTTTTTTTATTATTCTAATTGCTAAGCACCCCATAGATATTAAACGTTACTGCTCTGGTTACACCTATTTCTAATTTTTGCTTTCTCTACCAAATACGGATATGTACAGTCATGAAAACATTGATGAGCGCTGTAACCTTTCGAAGTATCGCTTCGGCCTCACGAAAGTACACGAAGTTACACGTGCACGTGCACTATGTTACAAAACATGCTTTTATACAGTGAGGTAAGACGTAGTTTATTGCTTTATAAGATAAAATAGAAACCAGAGAGCAATCAAAGTAAATGTTTTTTTGCTAATATGCACAGAAACACTAAAAAAATAAGCCAAACCTTGATTGATAGCTGAGTTGTCCGTTACAGTTCTTTATAAATAGGGAAAGTAATGCTCCAAGGTAGAAATGGCTCAGTGCTTACGTGCTCCGTTTGAAACTTCTTGTGTTAACATGGGTAGGTTCGAGCCCAGTAACCCGCATAGATTTGTTTTTATTATTTCGGTTTTTAGTTCATATTAGTACTCTTTACAATCGATGTAGATTACGTTATATGAATCATTCACTCTGTGAAACCTTTTATTTGCTGTTCTTGCAAACTAGAAATCAAAGAAAAACACTGCAACCTGATCTCCGGTAGGTTTTAAATGCAACAAAAGGCTAATAAAACAAGAGAAAAGAAATTACAATACTTTATATGGTCCCCATTTATTTGCTATCACTGTCCTCAATCTTCGGGACACACCAGAGTTGTGTAGCATTATTCAATCTTGGACCTCGAGAAAGCCTCAGCTTTACTTTCGTCCAAACATGCTCAATTGGGTTGAGATCTGCTGACTTTGTAGGACACGGTATGTGCTCTAAGATATTCGTGTGCTCCGAAAAGTACTTTTGAACCTTGACAGACTTGTGGACCGAATGATTATCCTGTTGGAATTTAATAATTCCTTCAGCATAACGCTCTTGGGCAGATGGAAGCAGAACATGTTCTAAAATATCAGAATAGGTTTCCTTATTCAGCTTTCCATGATAACATTCCAGCATACCTGCACCTTCCCGAGATATCTATGCCTAAGCAGTAACGTTCGTTCGACCACTCCTTACAGCTATTGCAACATTTATCAAGGAAATTCGGCAGGAGAAACATGAGTATGGAAAAATAATGATGTCAAATCAAAATAGAGATAACTCAAACTGAAGTAATTAAATAGGAAAAATGAACACCATGGTGTCATCGTCTCTTGAAGTAAGAAACGTAATATGACGGGAAGTAGGGGTTTTAGTTGGTGAAAACCCAACTCCCACACAGAGTTGTGTCTTTGAAAGACAAGAGTGATCAAATAACGCATATCATATCGAGTACCGCTAAGCCTGTAAACAAATACAGGGGAATTGACATCTACAGTAGAACGTAGCTTCGTCAGAGAAAACTACTTCGCTCCAATCGAAGTTCTCGTACTGTACAGTATGCCAATGTGTCAATTTTGGGGACTTCAGTTAGCACTTCCTTTGCTGCCGCACGTTCGCGCGAATTCCGGCATCTTTACAACGGTTGCTAATCGTCCGTGCACTACCCGGGAATAAAGACAAACCCTTGTATTCAGTGGCCGTCAGAAACGGATCTCCTTCATGAGAGACATGTCTTCATTCTCGGTAGATTCACGCGAGCGACCGGTGCTCTTCCTTGCAGCAACCTGTCCCTCTTTACGATATAACTTTGCCCACTTTCTCTCAGTGGACTGTGGAACATCACAAATGCTACCCGCTCTGGTGGCCGTATAACCCTGCGAAACCAGAGTGAGAACAGCAGAAAGTTTATCAACGGCTTCTGCCACTTCTAAAATATGAATGAATGCGTCGTTGTAGTAGGACCCCTTTCGGTGACTAATGGAACCAAACACAAACATTTGACCAACACAGAAAGAAACACAATAACGATAAAAGAATCAAGCTTATCAGTAGTAGTTGTAAACTTAGGCTATTACACATATTATATATCTGCATATTACCTAATATACTCAAATTATAACTAATATATCGAAAACTCTGTATTAGTATAAATTAAAAATGTAAAATAGAAAATATGATAAAAGAAACAACATAAATGTGGGAGAAAAAAAGTAATGTTGCAGAAGTTGGAACTTAGGTTCGGTAATTTTCCAAGCGCTTGCGTTACTGCTGAGCTATATTTGCTTGTGTCAAAAAGCCGTCTGCTGCCACATTCATATATGCGCTGTACTACTAGATATAGTTCTTATGATACCATGATTCCTTTATTGTATTTGGGGTACTTCATGGTTTCTGAACCAGCTCACTGGTTAATTCATTTGATTGGAAATTAGTTGCTCCACCTATATGTATAACTAATCATGTAGAAATACTTTTGGGTTTGTTTACTAATTGGCTAACGAAGAATGAATAGCATGGCGCTTGTTGCCGAATTCTTTATCAAGAACCAATACAAATGCGAAGTACGGTGCAAGACACAGCCTGTTAATGCGTTTCTTCAGGGGATAACATATGTCGCAGACACTGTTAGGTAAGTCTAGCTGCATATTGGAAATAGTGACCAGTGTAAACCTAGCTGCGATAGGAAGTAGGACTGAAATATTCTGCTCTCAGAGTGCACTCAATCATTTTTTTCCATGGCTGTACCTATTCTGCCCAAAAATTCGATACCGAAATTTTAACGGAAAAACATATTTTGGGGACCCCGTGAATTAAAAATTAACTAGAGTAAAGCATGCCTGTTTTTGTGCGTGTGTGTGTGTTTGGACAGATAACTCTAAAACGAAAAGCCGGGTAAACACCAAAATTGGCATTTCAGTTTAGCATCTTCCAAGGAAGATTTTCAGAATGGATCTCCAAGTATACTTTACATGGAGCATTTTAGGAAATTTTGATTTTCTCAAAAAATGGCTGTAACGATTTTGATAAAAAGAACATATGTTTAACTTGTTTTCATGATAAACGAAATGTATATCCTGAAATGCACATTAAAAAAAAATATTTTAGAAAAATGTCCGTTTGTGTGTCTCTGTGTATGTGTCTGTCTGTGGACAGATAACTCAAAAACGAAAAGTCGTGTAAGTACAAAAACTTGCTCTTCAAGTTTAGCATCCTCTAAAGAAATGCCACTCCCAATCAACCTTTATATGGAGGATTTTTAAGAAATTTTTATTATCTCATAAATGGCTCTAACGGTTTTGATTAAAATAACCTATATTTAAGGTGTCTTAATGATAAACGAAATGTATACCCTGAATTTTCTGAGAATAGCCACTGAAGACCTCTTCATTCTGTAACTCGTAAGTCGTAAGATATGGACAAAAGCTTTACACAAGAAATGGAGATCTCGTTAAACACACATTTATGTCATATCTATACCTTTTTTTTAATGCAGAACAGACACAGAGAGTTTTGTGAATGGAACATGTCATACTTTTTTTCCCACCAAGTGTAATGCCACTTTTTCTGTTGTCTTTCACAATGTTTCTAATATGTGTACCCAGTCTTTTTGAAACATGATTGCTTTATGTCATAATCGCTATACACACCCAGTTCCTGTGTGTTTCGGCATCACCATCCGACAAAATATTGCTATAATTTTGTACTCACCTCTTCCATAAATCTCTGAGAAGTAGCTGCTCCAGGTCATGAGGACCGCATTTACCGGCCAGGGGGCTTCGAGACGCTGACATAAACTTTACATCTCACCCTCCAAATACTGCACCCCATCCATGACGTGTCATGGACCGAGATGGTAGGCCAAGATTCCTTGTGAGCTGTCGTGCCATGGAATTATTGTTATTATTATTTGTATCCATAGCTCTAGATGATTCCATGTAGTTCCTCTCATATTTCCATTCTGCACATGATCCGCATACCATATCTTATATTCTTTACTTGCACGATACCAGTATTTTCTTGTGCAAAACCTGCAATATTTTAACAACACCTCAAAAGCTATTACTACCGCTGTTAGTATATCTAGACATAGGAATGCCATTGTTCTCCGTGCTCTACGGGTAACATGCTAGCCTCTGTTTACCAAGTTCAAACCCTCCTGAGGGTGATCAAATTTTTGCGGGCGTAAAAATCCATAGCATAGCTTCCTTCGGAAGAGTTGGTCCTGTGTCATAGATTTACGTAAAATAACCACAAGCCTGATGAAGAGACCTCTGAGCAAAATTGTGTTGTCCTTCACGCCCAATGTAGAATGATACACTACAAATAGAGAGCGTCCATAAATAAAACTCAATGCTATTTTATTTTATTGCAATCCCAAGAAAACACCTACATTTTGCTGCTGTTGCAGCTTCCTTCAATGCAATTTCATATAACTTCACTTTGTTTTCCTCTTTCTAACAACTGAGCAACTAATCAGTGGCATACCTATGGACATGCATGACCTTACCTTGAAATAAAATGGATCAACCGCTCTTCGGTTAATTTCAAATGGAGGAAGTTTTGATCACCTCTATTAATCATAGAGCTAGTGTAATTCTCATTACAAATGCAGAGCTACAGCTTACTGTTATCTTAGCTGCAAAACATAATTTTGGAACAATTTCAAGTCATGTCCATTACAATTACCACATACAGTTCCTTTGTGTATGAATATGTTTCTAGAAACTGGGATGAACTAAAATATTATCTGAAGGATTATCTTCCCCGATTTTTTAGTTTTATTTGTTACAGATTACTTGAAATATTTATGTACAATATGATTTATAATTATTTTTAATTATTATTAACAATAATGCATACTTTATAAACTTGGGTTTTCCATTATTTTCATTAGAAAATAAAGATAATTTTCTTGAGAACCACATTCCTTATCTTGAAATTTTGATGGACGGTCATTTCAATTTTTTCTTGAGGAGGAGTAAGATTGCCTCAAACAGCTTCGCAAGTTTTCACCCGAGTTTCTAACGACACATTTAGCACAAAGAAACTCTTCCTTTATGTTTAAATGTGAAACATTCGTGTTGAAAGTAAAGTTGTAATTTTCCATTTGTTGGACCAATAGATATCTAATAATTAGACTTCTAATTATTAGATATCTATTGGCTAAATAACAAGTCTGATTATTTCTCGTAGCTTATAGAAGCAATTATGCCCCCTTGCCCCCTTCTAAATCTTGTTTTAAAGTACTCTGGTCCTAGTCAGTTTGAATTTGATTCGGCTTCTTCCCTGATTCTACTTTCTTCCCCCTTTTAACCAATAAATTGTGGCCAAAGGAACGTCTTTTTGAGACTAGTTTGACAACTTATTTTGTCAACCAACCTTTCATGCAGTTATCAATAACCTAACCTAGATTTACACTATTGTGTATAATACTAAATAATAACCCACTATAAGCCAAAACTAATTTGTAACTATTAAAAATATTTCTAAAATGCACTGAGAAACATGAAATCACCACTAAACTGTTAAGTAATGAAATAACAACAAATGCATAAAATGCTTTTTCTGTAAGAACAAAGTTCTAAACAAACAATAAAGGATAGGGATGAATACAGACTAGATTATAGTTATTTTCTCGGTGTTACCCATTTGCCAATACACTCAATGCTCCCTTCAAATTGCATTGGTGCTAACTTTTAATCTATAAATAAATAATGTCACCCTATGCATCGCACGTCAAGACGTTCCATTTTAGGTGGAGTGGTAGATAAGCCATGTGTGCCAGGGTATTAAAATCATCACGTGACACTCATTATATGTGCGCTGGAGCAAACTCCTTTTCCTTTTAATGAAGTACAAAGTCTGAAGTATTTTGTATGGTAAATAAAAAATTTACGATTTTTAGTGATCTTTGGCGAAATTTCACAGATGTCTTACCTTAATTATGGGTACAAATAATAACTATTAAATAAAGTAAATAACTTCCAAGTAGATTACTTAATGCAAGAATGGATATGTTCTCACTTTCTTGTTACTTACTCATACCAAGCAAGATGAAGTATTGTGCTTCACCCAAACCTCTATGAAATTCAGGTGAAGATTCGGGAAGCTGCTTGAGGCAATCTTACCCCTCCCCAAGCAAAAATTGAAACGACCGTCCATCAAAATTTCAAGATAAGTAATGTGGTTCTCAAAGAAAATTATCTTTATTTTCTAATGAAAATAATGGAAAGGTGTGTTTCCGGGGAACTCTCGGTTTCGAGCTTCTTCGAGAATGCAAAATTACAGATTTCTTAAAGGACATTACGAATAACTTTTTGGGGTATTAGCTATTTCCGAGAAAGCGTATATTATTATTTTTTTTTTTTTATTATTTCATTTATGTAGCCCCCTTTAACATTAAGGTCATATCGGGGGCTTCGAATTAGAAATAACTCGTTATCTGTAGGATTACATTTTATTTCCTCAAACACGCACACATTCACTCTCACATACATACTTCCAGACTCTGTGGGGGATAGGGAATAATTCTGGTTAAAAAAAAAATTCCCTGCCCCAGCCGAGAATCGAACCCAGGACCTCCGGGTGAGGAATCTGCTCGCTGACCACTCGACCACGGAGGCAGTCCGTACGTTATTGGTTTGAATTATTCATTGTCACATTATCATTTTTAAAGTGCTTATCACTATTCAAATATTTCTGGGGATATTAGCGAAAGATTATAGAATTTCAAGGGCAACATATAGTGAGTGACATCTGACAGTAGATTCTGTTACTAGTGTCTGCCTGTATATTCCTTCAACGAAATGTCTAGATAATTAAACTATTTCTGCAAAGGTTTTATATCTAATAGATAACATGAAGTTTTCTATGCAGAAAATATGATGTGCTCCATTCACATTACTTCCTCTACCTAGTCCAAGCAAACTTCTTACAAAATTTAAAGTAAAACTTCTTCCGGTCGAAAAGTAGTAGGAATTGCTCTTGACGTTTCGCTCAAAACTGTGTTGAGCGAAACAACAGGAGCAATTCCTACTTTTCGACCACGGCCTACAAACCCGGAAGGTATTTTACTTCAAATGGACGGCGGCCGTGAAAGTCCAAGTACATATATTCTTACAATAGATAATTCTTCTACTTCAGAAATGGTGTCATTACTTAGATCATTATAATTAGAAGAAAACTAAGGGAATACAGTATGTTAAAGCGATATTAAAGTGTTTTAAAAGATTTCGTTAAGGTACTGATATTGAAATTTGGTCCTCTATGATAGCCAGGAGTAAAACAAAA